>JBCJKH010026421.1:0-24895 GCA_039877255.1 Loriculus beryllinus
TCCAAAAGCCTTTCTGCTCATTGTTTATTTTGAAGCTAGGATTAATATTTAATCCTTGTTGAAATATACTAGTTGAAACTAGTTGGGACCTTGCCCTCCCTTACACTGGAATGGTAACCTGCTAATTAGCTAACTTAGGTGAACAGTGACTGAACACCCCTTCAGCTCTGTTCTGTTCCCATGTACTTCCAGTTAACAAAATGCATATCCTTGCTGGAGTTAAAGCTACATAGCTTTCTATGTGGAGCTTATGCTTAACTACGCTTTAAAGTAGATGAAGTTCCATCTCTTGGCAATTTTTACTTCCTTGCCAAGATGACCTTCCCTCTGCATGGAACCTAGAACCAACATCTCTGTGTAAAGAAACCTGGAGTGGGTCTAAATTTGGTTTTATCCCTAATCAGCTTCAGCACAAACCGGGGAAGAGCCTTGTCTGTAAGTTTGAAACTTGCCTATAGAAAACGGATCCATACCTCATAGTCCTTTCATGAAGCCAGGTTTCATGTTTATAGTGGAGGTTTTCCAAATACTCCAGTTCAATTCCTTGCTCCTCCTCTCTTCCCCTCAGCTGTAGCCTTTCCATGCATTTCTGGGGGGAGGAAAAAAGTACAAGACCAAATACTAATCATGTGTTGAAGGTTAAATCAACTGAACAGATTAAGTAAGTAGTCCTTAAATTGGAAGGAGCAATGTTAGATGTTACAATTGATTTTTAAATGCTTGGCTTAAGATAAGTTACATCTAAAATAACTTTTAAAAGGCGACCAAAACTAAACTTGAGCCACTTCAGCTAAACATCTAGTTCTAATTATTTCATCTTTAGTGAACATACCTCAGGTGTGGTTCTTAGGTAGATCATGCCATCCAGTTCTATATCTGATTCAAACTGATTCAAAAGCCATGAGTGCCAGTCCTGATAAATAGTCCACTCTGTTTCGTTAATGTTTCCAGACTCAAACAGGTTAGAAGCAAATACATATCTGCAATGAAAGACATTAGTCTCAGGCCAGGAATGACCAAATGCAACTACTAAAATTGACTGAATCAGAATTGTAATACTTAAATGTAGCTGCCTACTCTGTCATTTATCAAGTACTCTTGAGTCCCATCCACCTCCCATTGTTGAATCAAACCTGCTCCTTGCAGGTAATAGTTTAATATTGAGTGTTTTCCCATCTCCAGGCCTTTGTCATAAAGACCTGGAGCTGTTGATCTGAACCCTTGTGCATTGTGAGAGTAATTACCTGTCACTGTACACGGATCTCTCAAAGAACTGCACTGGGTGTTCTGCTTCCCGAAGTTTGGCTGAGACAGGTTTTAACTGTGCTCTCACTCGGCTTAGGCAGGCGTAAGTCTGGAATGTGTAAGCCCATCGCGTGGGTTTGTCGTACAGCATTTGGAGTAGATTTCCTCCACTCTTCTGAGATGTTGAAAGTTCCTGGGGGACAAGAGAAAATTTAATACCAGCACCTTTACAGGATTTTATTCTTTTGCCTCCAGTAGGGGTTATTTGGAATTGGATTCAGTAGCATCTTCCTTTACACTTTGTGTCTCTCCAATTGGTGTATGAGAGTGGGGATGCCTGGATAGCTAAATTCTGGTATGGTTCCCTGGCTGTTTACTCCAGTGTGCAAGCCATTTCTGCCCAAAGCTCCCCAGTGCAACACACCTACCTCATGCTCCTCTTCAGCTGTCTGGATGTTGCACCACTTGGCAATGGGTTCGGGGATGATCTCCCACTCATCACTGTGTTTCTCTAGTAGCTTGACAAACGTTGACTTCCCTGCAGCTGCAGAAGATGGGAAAAGCTCACTGGGGGTGCAGGTTAGACCGGTGTTAGAACGGGCAGTTGTGAGCTTTGTGAAGGAGGCTGTAGGCAGCGCGGCCGCGGTGTTTGTGGTGCGCAGCTGCACGGCGGCCCGGGCAGGGGCTGCAGCAGGGACGTTTGGTTTGCCTGCACTGTGCTGCTGGTGCACGTTCCGAGAAAACGGCTGTAATCGCCGTCGGCAGGAGGCCGCAGCGGGGCCGGGCAGCCGATAAAGCCCACGGTGGGGCGTTGCGCCGCCATCTTAGGAGCCGGGGCGAGGCTCGGTGCGCGCCATGGTCGAGCAGCGGCGGGAGAAGGGCTCCGCGCATGCGCGGTGCCTGTGGCGCAGTACCGGGTTGAGGCGCCGCGCGCGGTTTCCGGAGGGGCCTTTGTGTTCGTGTGCCCTGAGGCACGGCCGGTACCGCCTCAGAGCACACCCAACGGCCGGTAACGCCAGCGCTGAGCCCTCGCTGTAACGGACGCTCCCGTACCCCGGGCCATGACGCCGGCTTCCCAGTATGGCCGGGAGCTGGTCTCGGATCAACAGGAACCCCCCGCCTTCCTGTAGAGGTGGGTGGAAGAGGTCCCTCAGCGCCCCTCTCCCACAGCGCCTCCGCCACTGCCCACGCCACCTCAGGGCGGCCTGTCCTGGGGTCCCAACGGCCACAAGCCCCGGTTCTTCCACCTCCCCGTCTCTGTGCTCACCGATGTTACCCTCGATGGAAATCTTTTTGAGGCGCTTCTGGAAGCTGGAGTCGAGGGAGCCGGTGGTACTGTGGCAGTGTCGCTTGGCCGGGGTGGACATGGCTGCAGCAGGCGGGAGCACTCAGCGTTCCCGGCTGTTCCAGCTCACTTTTAAGTCTCCCGCCAACTGGTGGGCGGGATGGCCCCCTCCCGCCACCACTCCCCGGGAAGAGGCGGGGGCGTTCTCTGCCCCTTCCGCCGCTGTTCCCGCCCGGCCGCCTGTTCAGAGCTCTTGCTGCCTTCAGGGCTTTTAAAACTGGCGTTAGAGGAGTGAAATCAAGCAGAGCTGCTCTGTTGAGGAAGTTACCGTAGAGAGGTCCCACTTAGTGATCTCATTTGCATTAACGAGTTCTCTGTTTGATTTAGGGACAAGCTTGAGAATGTCCCTCCCTCACCCTCTTCTAAAAAGCCTCCAGCTCTAGGGGAGAGGTAGTTGTTGCTGACCTATACTGATATTTTAAACATTTTGCATAGTTACACAAGAGATAGGTCACGTGGTTTAGCTTAGGGCTGTTTATCAGTTTTAGTATCCATGGGGAAGGGAGCTCAGCCAGCACACTGCAGGGTTAGATGCCACACTGGGCAGCTTTGCTTCTCGCCTCCACAGTCCCCGTGTCGGTGTGGGCATGCCTGATCTCTGGAGTCTGTTAAACTCCTGGCATGGATGGATTCTCCAACACCCGCATGGGCAGGCTGAAGCTGTGTGTTCTTCCCAGGGTAAAAAAAGGGGATGGAGGATTTTTAGAAGAGGTTTAAGCTGAGGTTGTGCTGCTACAGTTATTTCTGTACCTTCATGTTGCCTGTATGATAATGAGGTTCAGGGTGAAACCTAGCTAGGTCTGGTGTGTCTGGAGGAGATGGGAGGGAGTTATATTTTCCTTTCTTTTATGATAATTGTGACCCATGTCTCTTCTTTCCCCATCTCCTACAAACACACCAGGCTTCAGTGACCGAAGCGAGCAGATTGTTTCACGTGGGGTAGCGTCAGCATTTGAAGCTGGTAAGTGCTAGTTCTCGCACATCTTTGTTCAGCCGGACTCCTCGCTCGCCGTGCTGATGGCGAGTGTCGGTACCGGCCCCCCCCTCCCATCTCCTTTTCCCCTCTTACCCCGCGCACCGGCGGCCCCCGGAGGGAGGGCGGAGGAGGAGGAGGGCGGTGGGAGCCGCGCGCAGTGTGTGTAGAGCGGCGTTGAGGGCGCATGCGCGCAGCCCCGGCCCGCGCTCTGCGCGGTCGAGCGCGCCATGGCTTTGTTGAGAGCGGGCAGGCAGGCGGCGCATGCGCACGGAGCCGGGCGGGGGCGGGGGTGTGGAAACAGAGATGAGTGAGGACGCATGCGTAACCGTGGGGGAAGGAGCGGCGCGGCGCTGCGGAGCATGCGCGGGAGGGGCAGGAGCGTTCGCCGTGTCTCCGCGCATGCGCCACGCAGCCCACCCGCGGCCACGCCGCAGCCCCGCTCGGGAGCCGGTGGTCACCGCAGGTAGTCCGCGGCCCCGCTCGCCACACGCTGCTCCTCTGCTGGCCACGGTGCGCGTCCGCGGGGACTGTGAGTCGTTGGGCCCACCAGAGAGGTGTCTTTGACCGGGGTTCTTTGTGCGGCGGAAGGCCCGGCCCAGCGGAAGCGGGAGTACCCGCCGCCATTTCCTAGCGCGCTCTCGCCACAGGCTCGCCCGCTCGCTGCCGCCTGACTGGGACTAGGCGCTCTCCGGACAGCGGATCAGGCTCGGAGCCCTAAAACCACCGCGGAGCCCCACCATGTGTGCGTGCGGGGACAGGGGCTGGGCACGGGCCGGGGGGCGGGAGCGGCTCTGTGTGTGTGAGGTGTGGGCAGCGGTCCGAGGTAGAGGAGGCTCGGGGGTGGGTGGACACAGGACAGGGGGGCCGCCGGGCGCTCTGAGGGGGTGCGGGTGGCGGCCGTGCTGTGCAGCGTCTCAAAGGGCCTGTTTTGCTCTTCTCTAGCAACCACTGAAGCCGAGGCAGAGCCAAGTCTCACCCCCAATGTGATGCTGAACACGGAGAGCAGCGAGGGATATGTGGTGAAGGTCAGGGGGCTGCCTTGGTCCTGCTCCACTGAGGAGGTGCAGAGGTTTTTCTCCGGTAAGCAGAACTGTCAGGGGACGAGGGGCTGGGTTCTGTCAATCTTGGGTTCCTCCTGGGGATGCTGTGGCAGTGGGAATGCTGTAGTGAGTAGTTCCAAGAAGCATTTAGGGAATTTCAGTAGCTAATAAAGTTTCTAATGCAGCAGGTGCCTCAGCTAGGAGGTGGTGTGGAAAACCATGCTCCAGATAGCAGGAACTAGACACAAAGGAGCTCAGTCATCAAGTCACTGAGATATGCGCAGCTGCCTTAGTTTCTTGAGCAGCATGAAGAAGCAAGCTCTCAGCAGACCTTGAAATTCTTTGTTTAGATTGAGCTAATCAGTTTAGTCCTTGATGTAGTCTTACTAGGATGTCGTGTGTAAAGTGCTCAGTGTGTTGTGTACTTCCTCCTAATTATTATTATTCTGTAAATGACTAACATTTTACAGTAGTAAATAGCTGTGATAAATACGTGGTTTTCTCAGTGGCTGGGAAATGCTTCAGTAATTTGGTGTGTTGGACTTTGTTCTCATTCAGTTCATTACACTTCTGTTGATTGGTATTACCCTTTGGTTCAGTTCATGTTGATGAGAAAGTCTTACGTCAGCTATGGGCAACACATGAACTTGACTTGAGGCAGTAAACCTTTGAAAACAGCTAATTTGCATTTATCTTTCATGTTTTGCTAATTTCCAGAGTCTGCAAGAAGAGTGACTTGATTTTAGTTATTCCTTTGGTCACTATTCCTGGTCACTATCAAAATTAGAACTAGAATACTGCTGGCTTTGTCTTCTTGAGATAACATGGTAGTTGTTAGTCTTCCACTTTCACTGTCTGCAAGTTGTAGAGTTGCATTATGGTGTGTAAAGAGCATTGCAGTGTTCCTGTAACAATTAAATGTATTTTGGCCTTCCTTTTTCATTTCCAGATTGTAAGATTCTGAATGGGGCTTTGGGAATCCGTTTCATCTACACCAGGGAGGGCAGACCAAGTGGAGAAGCATTTGCTGAACTTGAATCAGAGGAGGATGTGAAATTGGCTCTTAAAAAAGACAGAGAAACAATGGGACACAGATATGTTGAAGGTTTGACTCAGTTGGTTTTGTAACTGACTAAATGTGTTTGTGCTCAATGGGTTTTTGGTTAATTGCCTTTTGTTTCTTTAAAATGCATGTGAAAGGACAAGTGGACTTGTATGTCATAACTTGACTAGTTTCAAGGCAAATGGCTGTTACAAATGGCGTATTCCAGAATGCATTAATTCTAAGTGCCTTTTACAGTTTTCAAGTCAAACAACGTTGAAATGGATTGGGTTCTGAAGCATACTGGTCCCAACAGCCCTGATACAGCTAATGATGGTTTTGTACGTCTTAGAGGACTCCCATTTGGCTGTAGTAAAGAAGAAATTGTACAGTTTTTTTCAGGTATGTGGGGTAAAAGTAGTAGCTATAGCAGTATTGGTTTATGCTAAAAAGAAAACAACAATAACCAAGCAGCCATGGATGCCCAGTAGTATTTCCAGCAGTAACTGATGGGTGTTAAGTAACAAGAATTGCTTATTTACTTTTATCTGGGCTTGAAGGCTCAATTCCTAAAGTACTTGCTAAATAATTGAGGGGACTCAAAAAATCAGCTCTCGTTTATATTTAATGGGACATACAGTCCCAAGTAAGGGTAGCAGAAAACAAGTGTTTCACTTTCTAAAGTCAAAGTGAACAGTTAGGTGGGAGGATATTTCCACCCCCAGTCTCAGGTGGCTCATGTTGTTCAGCAAAGGCTGTACAACACCCCTAGTGCTGGGTTCAGTACAGGAGCAGGGTCTGAGGAAGGGTGTGCAGTGTGTGCATGGCCTCTCAGAAACATAGACTTAGTACTGAGTAAGATTCCAGAAAAACATCAACGTGCTGAACTCTGCCCAAGTACGGATCTTCCCCCTCTGTTTCGGGGTTTTTTCCCCAGGAAGTGATCTTTGGATTTGTCTAACTTAATCTCATCACCCATAAAAACTGGTTTGCATTGACTCACTTTCACTTTTTTTACAGCTGTTGTGTGTTTTATGAACTGGAATACTATTATAAATGCCTGAGAAAGAAATCTGTTTTTATTTAGGGTTTAACTTGTTAGTGTTTTCAAAGTAGTAGATTTCTAAATGTGAGCATTTAAAATTAGCTGAAATGTTTTGCTGTAGCAGGATATGATGGAGTTCGCTATTTTGCTTTAAAATACAGTATAAATATTTCCGATTTTGCAGCTTTAGAACTTGTTTTTTGTTTTCTAAATCGGTGTATTTCAAACAAGAGCAGTTCCTGAGCATGTGCGTTTTGTTTCTTTCTTACATGGTTAAGTAATTCAAGCTTTAAAAACTGTTAATGTGCTTAATATACAAAATGTGCCTCTTCTGTTCAGAAACTAATACTTTTGAAATTACTTCATGATTTTTTTCTTAATTAAGACTCCTAAAGTAAAAAATTAATGCTGAAACTGATGTTTGCGTAAGACTAATAATTTTACCTGAGTGACTTCTAGTAAAAATACTTGTCATATATAGACCTGTTTAACTTGCTGTGTTTGAATTTAAGTTAAAGTTCATCTTAAATACTTTCACAGAATTGAAGGTTTGTAATAATATGTGAACTTCTTAATGCACCCTGCATTAGATGCCTGGTCTGAGGAGCTGTCCCTGACACTCAGAATGTTTTCTGTGCTCTGCAGGGTGCGTTAAGAACATAAACTGAATGGTATGTTGTTGACATGCTTTTTCTTCCGCTGTTCTGGAATCAACATACTGTTCACTTAAAAGTGTTAATTCTGGTGTATTTAAAGCTATAAGAACTCATGACTGGGCTTGTGATGTTAATATTGCCCCCCTACTGGGGTTATTTGTCCTTGGGTTGAAGGGTTGGAAATCGTGCCAAATGGGATAACATTGCCGGTGGACTTCCAGGGGAGGAGTACGGGGGAGGCCTTCGTGCAGTTTGCTTCACAGGAAATAGCTGAAAAGGCTCTAAAGAAACACAAGGAAAGAATAGGGCACAGGTGGGGATGGATGGTTGGTTGGCTCTGTCACTTTTCTTATGGTAAACCATTAAATCCATATTCTCTCTTCTGAAAGCTTTAACATCTCACCAGAAACACTCTTCTGGTCTCTAACCTGGCTATAAGTAAAGCTGTTGCTAATGTGCCTGTGGCACAGGCTGTTTGGACCTACCCAAAATGACAGATGAAATTGGGCCAAGCTGAAATGTGCTTTGGAAACTGGGTAATAATGGAGAGTAAAACTTGATAGCTTGAATGTGACAAAGTTGAGAGACTATGGCTTTAACTTCTGAAATAGCACCAATTATGCCTTTAGCTCTAAAGACATGCACAGTACTCTTACTACCATAAGAAAATGTGATACTTTCTAAACTTGTCTTATAAGTTGAAATGTAACAAATTTTACTTACTGTATTAATCTTCAATGTAATAAGCATAGCTTTCAAGAAATTGTCACAAAGGGGTTTTATTCTATTTGACTTGTGACTATTTTTCATTGAAGCATGCACTTTTTGCCTACGCTGAGTCTCTGAAGCATAGGCTGGGTTCAGTAGTATATGCCGCGAGCTTCTTGTAGCATCCTGATGGGTTGAAGTCCTGGTGGAGGCCAGGTTTTTAACCCTCTATTTCCATTGCCATGTGAGCAAACCAGTGCTGAGTTGAGTGGACACAGTCCCTCCTATGGGTTTTTTTTTTTTTTTTGTTTTGGGGTTTTTTTTTTCTGACTAACACTTTAAATTTGGGGGAGGAGGGTTGGGAATCAATATTGCTCCCCCCACCCTTAAGGTTGGGATACTGCAAAGTATGTTAGGAGCATGTAAACCCTTCAGTAATTGTAATTTCTTGAAAATACACTGATTTGGAAGTAATGTAGTGCTTAAAATAGTCTGTCATTGCCTACATAATGTAAAGAAACCTGGCTTAAAATACACTGCCAGTTTCAAGGCTATGACTAAATGGCTTGTTTTAATGTAAAGTTGTGTTTGTGGAAGGAATCAAAGCCTGACTTCTCTCTGTGGAAACGCTTTGTAGGTACATTGAGATCTTCAAGAGTAGCCGAGCAGAGGTGCGCACTCACTATGACCCTCCACGCAAGCTGCTGGCAATGCAGAGACCTGGTCCTTACGACAGACCTGGTCTCACACGTGGATATAACAGTCTTGGTAGAGGAAGTAGCTTGGAAAGGATGAGGCGTGGAGCCTACGGAGGAGGTAAGTACATGGTGTCCAAGAGAGAGCTGCTCATCTGAGAAGCAGCAACACTTGGACCTGGTAGTGTCCTCCATACTTTGTAATTGCTGGTTTGTATATGTGTATATGTCGCTGGCTTTATTTCTTCTAGAAGAAAAGAAACTTCCTAGTGCTAGTTGTCTGCAGTGTGCTCATGTGCATTTGGATTTTTCTGTAGTTGAAATGAACATGTTGTCCAATCTATTTGTAGGTTATGGAGGTTATGATGACTACAATGGGTATAATGATGGCTATGGTTTTGGTTCTGATAGATTTGGAAGAGGTAAGAGATCTCTAATAGGAATAGTAACTGAACTTACAATATGTCTCAAAAGAACCTAAAATACATCTGAAAGACCTAGAATGGACTCTCTTCTCTGCAGGGATGTCGGACCACAGGTACGGCGACGGGACGTCCACCTTCCAGAGCACGACTGGCCACTGCGTCCACATGAGAGGGCTGCCCTACAGAGCTACGGAGAATGACATCTATAACGTGAGTCCCAGAGCCACCCTTCTCCCCGTGCATGGCTTCCACATTCCATACCCGTTACTGGAGGTGCCCATGGCACAGCAGTTAACGAGTGCTCTGTTAAGAGGAAGCAGTTTGCTGTGGGACTGAGCTCTTGCATTGGTGCGTTTTAATCTGTGTGACTGTTCCGTGTAGTTCTTCTCACCTCTGAACCCCGTAAGAGTACACATTGAAATCGGACCAGATGGCAGAGTAACTGGAGAGGCAGATGTGGAGTTTGCTACTCATGAGGATGCAGTGGCTGCGATGTCCAAAGACAAGGCAAATATGCGTAAGTGCGCTTGTTCTTCAAGGGGGAGCAGTGCTGCTGTGTCTCTCCTCTCACTGGGGGGAGCTGGTGGTGTTCTGCAGCCCTGCTCATGGTGTGGCAGACTCTGTGGAATCCATGTGAAATGTTCTCACGGTAAATTCTCCTTCTTCTTCCAGAACACAGATATGTAGAACTCTTCCTGAATTCTACAGCAGGAGGAAGTGGTGGTGCCTATGGCAGTCAGATGATGGGCGCAATGGGTATGTGTAGACAGTCTTAAGTATGCTTCTGAGCCAGTACTTGATACTTAATGAAGCTGGCTCATGTTGTATAGTTCCTGTTTGTTCTGTGCCTGGCACAAAAACTGAAATGCAACATTTTGTCTTAATCACACAGTCAAGGAATCGGAAGGAGTAGTCCAAGATTGGAACACTAGCACATTGGCAGGTACTGTATAGCTTTTTGGAATACATTCGAACAATTAATAGGCTGAATAAACTGTGATGCTGACTGGTGTGTGTAGTGGGATGAGAGGCTCTTGGGAGGGGGGTGGTGGTATGAAAGCAGTGTAGGGATGCCTGTGCTCTTACCTTACTTCCCTCTCCCTTGATTTTGGAAACTGGAATGTCATCTGGTGATGGAGGGTGTATCTGTGGCACCATCTGTGGCACCACCTGTGACCTGCTGTTCAAGTCTGGGCTTGGTGGTAAGGGAAAAACTGATTTGGAATTTGGAGATACTGCCTGGATTGCCCTACCAGACTCCAGGAGTGCTTGAAAATCTAAACTGTGTTTGCAATATGAGTTAAACAAGCAATGCCACTCTGTAGAGCAGATACCCTTCTTGATACCTGACTCGTCTGGTTTCTTTGAGATCATAGTGATGGTTGGGTTTTGGGGGGTTGGTTGGGGTTGTAGTACTTTGATGACAAAATGCTTGAAGTTAATGCTGGTGTTTTAATGGCAAGTGCTATTGGAGCATAGACAGGTGATGAGGTGAAGAGCAGTGGTTGGTGAGCTGAAGCAGAGGTCCTTTGTGTGGTGAGCCATAGTGCTGCCCTGATACACAGCCAGTCTGGAATGGGACTGAGTCCCTGCCAGGGAATGTGCTGGGGTGACTCCATTTAATGAGTCAGTGTGTTGCTGACAGCTGCAGTCCTGTGTAAGGGCACAAAAGCCGAGCTCAAGTCTCCTGGGGTGTCTGTGATACACAACAGCAGATTGATCCCGCTACCTATAGCCCGTAGAAACTGCACAAGTAAACCCTTAGTGAGCTTGAGGTGAGGGGTAGATTTGCCCATGGACAGGCAAACTCTTACCGCTTCTATCCTTAACTACAAAGGAAGCCAATCCAGTTATGGTGGCCCAGCCAACCAGCAGCTGAGCGGTGGTTATGGAGGTGGATACGGCGGCCAGAGCAGCATGAGTGGCTATGGTAAGGGCAGCTTTTGTCTGGGTCAGAAGGTGCAGCTGGCTGAGCGGGGCTCGTGGTGCTGCTCGCTGGCATCGAGGGGTTGTGCTTCAGGCTGGGCAGTGCTGCAAGCCGACAGCTTGGCTGGTGTGAACCTGCACTAACGGGGAGCTGGCGGGGATATATTGAAAGCGGAAACTTGGTGCTGGGGGTGGGAATGTGGGAAACCATTCTGAAAGGGGTCGGCAGTGCTGGTCTCTGGGCTTGTGTTGCTCTGCTCGCTTTCTTGGCGTGGAAGCTGGAGACCAGCCTGGCTTCAATACAGCATGAAGCAAGGGGTGGGGTGGGGCACATGGGAGGCTGGGTCCTCCCCGCTTCCATGGAGCAGTTCGGCTGAGCTCGGAAGCGGGGTGAGACAGAGCTGGCTCTTTTCATTAACAACCAACAAACTCCATGACGTTGGGTACGGAGCTGTAAACTGCCACTTTGCAGCGTTGGGCACAGTAGACGGTATTTACGAGGTGGCCCAGCAAGGACAGGCGTTGGGGGAAGGATGCTACGAATCGGCCTGAACCAGCTGTGAACCTGCTGTCGGTTTCCCCCCCAGACCCCGGGAGCCAGGGCGCCATGAACAGCAGTTACTACAGCAGCGGGAATCGCGCGTCCATGGGAGTGAACGGCATGGGCGGCATGTCCAACATGTCCAACATGAGTGGTGGCTGGGGAATGTAACCGAGTGCTGACTTTTGGTCACATCCTTTTTTTAAAAAACAGAAAAACAAAAAACTAAGTTTAACAGTTTTGCAATACGAGCTTGTGATTTCTGCTTGACTGTCAGTGAACCCACGATTGGTCTTTTAAAAACCCTTCAGGTTCAGTATTTTTGAACATACCGAAATCGAACCATTCACCTAGGATGTAATAACCAAGTTGAGTAAAAGACTATAACTGTTAAACAACTTCGGGCGTTTCTCAAGTTAGTTTTGTTGTAGGAGTGTATTTAAGCAGTAATAAGCGTATTTAGGTTAAAGCTGTTTGAATTACGTTAAATGTTGCTCTTATACCATATTACATCCAACACTGTTTTGAATACGTGTGGAAGGAGATGCTTCTTTTTGTAAAGAACTGATGCTATAGGAGCTGTGTCTGAAATTCAAAGTGAACATTTGGCATGTTAGTTCTAGTTTCTTTCTTTTAATACCCTGTAAGGCATGTTAAAGCTTCTTTATTTTGGATTTTTTTTAAGTTAATGGGGAAACATGTCGAGACGCAATACGGCTACTTTAGGATTTGGGTCTTGGTGTTCGTATACAATTCTGAGGCCTTGATTTAATCTTTCATTGTATTGTGATTTCCTTTTTAGGTGTATTGCGCTAAGTGAAACTTGTTAAATAAATCTTCCTTTTAAAAACTGGAACTCTCCCTCCTTCTTGTAGCTGCGCCTGTAGAGGGGGTCCTTGGGGACTCTTAACACCTAACATGTGCCTGCTCCGAAGGAGCATTTCCACCCCAGTGGGACAGTGGTGGTTACCAGCACCTGCAGGGTGGGATTTGGGTCAGAGCATGGCATGGCTGTGCTGGGACTGGGTATGTGAGGCAATTCTGTATGGCCTCATCAGCTGCATTACTGCAAGCAAATGACAGGCTGGTTCAGTGCAGCTCTGCTGCAACAGTGAGCTTGTCGAAGGTCATGCTTATTAAAGATGGGGGTGTTTATGAGCAGCTTGAGTCCAGCTTTTGAGCACTGGAGCAAATCTGTTTCCAGGCATTGGCTGGGGTGAATCTACTTGCCCTTTCAAACCATTCTTCCCTGAGGGTTGGAAATGGAAGGGATATTTCTGCACTGAAGGAAACTTCCGATGTTCTGGGGCTTAAATTGGGATCATTCCATCCCACTGCCATAGTAAAGCCCCCTGTGCCTGGCTCAGGACAGCCCTGTGTTCCTGCTGCTCCCATGGGAGGTGGCTTGAGCAGTTCTGTTTGCTCTGGTCTGAATGAAGCCATTGAATGAGCCTGTGCATATCATGTGCTGCATGGCAGCTGCTGCATCCCATGGTACTGATGCAGCAGCATGGGCACTGCTGTGCTCGGTGGGACTGCAGGGCTCAGTGTGTGACACCAGCAGCAGAGCTGGTGATCCATTAACAGGGTCTATGGAGCACAAACTGGACTTTGGAATGCGCCTCACTCAGGTACCAGAGAACGGCTTTGCTGGTGGATGGAGGTGGCTGCCCGGTGTCTCCTGGGGAGTCTACAGCGAGCTGGGTATGGATGCAGTTAGTCCCATGAGGTGTGCTGCAGCAGCTCCAGTCTGAGCCGTCGCTATGTGGGGCCATTCACAACCCCTCTGACAGCTGTTAAACATCAGAGCTCCATCTCACTTTCTGTTCTTGCAAAAGGCTTTATTGTGTAACAGTGACTCAGGACAAGTACAATGTGTAGTTTGTGATGGCAGTGACCAGAAGGCACCTTCATTGACACCATAAAGCTCTTTCTAGAGACAGCCATAAATCGACTTTTCCTCCCCACACTGGAAGCAGACATGGACTGAGCACCAGCCTGTGGGGGAACATAAGCACCTACAGCAGCATAGGGAGGAACTGAAGTTAATGTGCAGAGCGACAGTGACATCTGTGGGGTCAAACGGATGTAGAAAGGCCATATACAAATTTTAATACAAATATCTATAAAAACCAGAAAAGTGAAGTTGCATTTTAGTCTCAAATAGAACTTTCAGGGAAGTTACAACTAACACAGTTTCCTTAATTATTCCAGTGGGAGAAACACGAGTTGGCACCATCCCTACACTTTGTTTTACACTGCTAGGGTACAGTGGAAAACACCATAGAGCAGCACCCGCTGCATAGACTATACCTGCAATTCAGTTACAAAAATAATGGCTACTTTCCATGGTAAAGGGCAAGGTTCTGACAGCCTCAGGAGGAGTTAGAGGAACACCGCTGGAGGAGTAAAGTGTGACAAGTGTCACAGACACGGACGGGTTTAGGGTACGACGGCAGCGCCAGCTCATTACTGGAACAAGTGTTGCAGAAGATGTCCCCGCAGTTCCTGCAGTGGTGCTGCAAACACAGGGTTACAATCAGCACAACGGCAGAAAATCCAGCACGAGGGAGAGTGAAAGCAGACCTCACAGAAGCTTTTGGAGCACACTGACATCACCCTCCGCTCCCAACAGGCCCAGCCCTCTCCACAGCTCTGCTCTGCTGCGATCCCTGCACAGCCTGGCTGCCCGCTGGCGCTGGAGGAGATGCTCTGCTGCTGCTCTGCAGCCCACCAAGCGGGCAGCCCCTGCTTCCAGCAGAGCTCTGTGGGAGGAGAGCTGGTGCCTGGGCTGCCAGGGACACCATGCAGCCACCTCGAGCTGTCCCAACCCACCAGCAGGACCCCGGCACAGAGGCACAGAGCACCCAGATCTCCAACAGGGAGGGGAGGAGAACACAGCACAGGAGAATTCAGCCCCTAACAGCTCCCTACCAAGCACAACATTATTTTTAGCATAGGAAATGTTGAATTACTTCTCCCTGTAGTTATCATGCCAACCAGATCTGGAACGGAAGCATCTTCCCCAACACACAACAGCAGTTCCTGTTTTCCATGACAAAAGGAAGAAACAAGCCACTGAACAACACTACCTTCCTTCTGGAGATTGAGAACTCCTTGTCGCATTGCTTGCAGTGTGTGGCTTCATCATCCTTCAGCCAGGTATGACCCTAGAAAATGGGAACAAAAAGTCACTGCAGATACAAGTTCATTTCTAGAATACAGTTCAAGGGCAGTTTGCCAATGGTGGTGATGTTTTTCCACAGCCACCTTTGGGAGTGGGATAACCAGGGTGAAATGCAAAGGTAATAAATGAAATGTGTATGTTCAGTCAAATCACCCATGAGGTGTAAGTACCTTTAGTGCTTTATTTACTTCTTTAATATCTTCTATCTTCAGCTTTGATCTGAAAAATAAGAAGAAAATGATTTCCTCTGCATGACTTTACCTTCAGGCACGTTCCCTCTGACCCACAGTCCCACTGCCAGCTACTGACTGAATCTGAACTGATTCTTCAGTCAATTCCATGCTCAGTATCACCAGGAAACCTTTGTCATTGTCACCTCAGGGTTTGCCCCTTTTCAGTATATTCAGAGGAATGTGGGACAAGTGCAGTTCCCCTCTGAGAACTAAGCATTTCCTATACCCGTTCCTGTCTTGGCCATCTTAGCCATGCAAAGATCTCCCCTTGGTTTTATTTCACAGCTGTTTAGTTCCCTGTGCATAGGAGCTGCCTCCTGAACTTCTCAGGTTTATTTAGAACAACTGGATGTGTTGTAAAATGATCTGTATCAGCCTGGTTCTCCCTCCTCCGCGCCACTTCCAGGTGTTCAGTTCCTAGGACTTACTGGCTGAGATGAAGTCCCATTTCCTGCAGAGCTTGCTCCTGCTCCTCACAGACCTTCTCTAACTGCTGCTTCTCATCTTGCAGTTTTCTCAGTTCCTACAAAATCAAGCACAAACCCAAGTCTGACCTATAACCTCGGTTGGTCTGTCCAAGCTACCCAAGCAGTTCACACGAGTAAGCTCCTTACAACGTTACCTGTTTCTAAGGTGTGACTTTTAGAACAATGTGGGTGAACTACCCACGGGCTCTGCACAAACCATTAACCAGATGTACCAGGGAGAGGAAGATTTTCAGGCCTTAAACCTCCTTGAGCATTGCTGGAGTGCAGCCATGCTGTGCCTGCACATGAGTGTATGCAGACACTGGTGTACAACTGTGTCTTCAAAATCTAAACTGCCAGAGACAGCAGCAAAGGCTTGAAAATGTGTTCTTAGGTTTGTTTAAACACAGTTGTAAGGCCTCCCACAGTCACCAAAAGCCATGAACTTGCCTCTCTACATGAACAGGGCTGTCACACCAGGGGACAGCAGAGAAGCTTTGTGTCCCCAGCTATCCCATCTCAGCTGCAGCTCCTGACCAGCCGTGGCTCACTCACGTGGCTGAGGCAGGGCAGGGAGCTGGAGGTGGCTGAGGAGGCTGCTTAGCTCTTGTTAGGCCTCAGCCCTGTATTGGCATCTCATGTGCAGACTTGTCTTACACCAGCCAAGCTTTGGAAGCCCTCTACTGCAGATATAAATACAGCGTTGGTGCTGAGTCAGCTTCAGCCCTGAAGTAGCTTTGTGCATACCTTTTTCAGTCCTTCCATTTGCTGCAGTTCTGTTTTAAGCAGGGTGGTAGCATCCTTCTCCTGGTGCAGTTCTCTTTGCAAAGTCTGTCTCTGTTCCTTTTCAGACTTTAATTCCTTTTCCAGAGTTGAGCTATTTAAAAAGAACTCATTCTATGAAACCCTATAGCAGAAAAATACCTCACAGCACTTACTGATAGCAACAGTATGAGAAGCAAAATCCTAGTCCACAAGAGGGCAAAAAATTGAGTGGTGTTCTGGGAAAGAACAGGGGTGCTATAGCAGCAAACATCCAAAGCTGTATTAGCATTTTCAGGTCACAGGAAACAAGCAGCAGTGAATGGCTAGAAGAAAAAAGGAAAAAACCCAAGCCAAAACCCCAACCCCAATCCCCACAGGTACATACTCGACCCCCTGTGTTTAAACTGCCATGTTTAAAAATGACACTCTACAATGAACCCCCAAACCACTCCAAACCTCCAACCTGTTTGGATGCCAGCCTACAACCATGACCATGTCTATTTAGTGGAAAAGCAATGGAAAGCTCCAAGGCCACTCAGAATGGCCAGACTTCCACTGGCATTTCATGCTTTAAACTGGATGTTCTGGAAAAAAAACCCATTTCCAACCCTTCCTGCTACCTGTGCTATACAAAAGGGCTGTGCTTTCCTAGGTTAGTACTTGCCAAACTCAGTGTAATTCAAACCTGCCCCTTTTAGACCCGAGCACCACAGGAGTACAAAGTACTTCTTAAAGCAATGGCAGAAGGCAAGTTAAAAACCACAATGGGACTAAATACCATTTACTGTCCAGCTGGGACATCTGCTGCCGGCAGGAATCAAGCCTCCCAGCGAGCTCTTGCTTCATCTTGTTGCACCTTTCTTCTGCAGCCTGCCTTGCCTTTTCTGCATGTTGCAATCTGCAAAGGAACAAACATGTTAATTCACATACTCCTTACCCACACCCTCTAATGCTGCTTGTTTAGATTCACCACTCAGACCTTTATAAAAGCTTAAACTGAAAATGCTAAAGGAGAAAAAACCCCACAAACCACCACCAGGAAAGCCTCCAACTGTTCCTGCACACACTCCCCCTGCCCCAAAGCTGGAGTCCTACCTGTCCTTAAACTAAAGTCAACATATTTTCAAAACAGCCTGCCTATGGAAAGGACTATGGTGTTTGAATGGGGCAATAGGGACATGTTTGCCTGGGAAAAGAGAACAGGCAAGCATTGGTGGTGACAAGGAGAAGGAAGGAAAAGGAATGTCAGGCTGACACACATGCCCAAAGGTCCATGGGAGGTGTATAGAAGGTCATCCTATTAAGCTTTCAGCTGGAAACTTTCTACTGACTCCAGCGTTGACTTTTCAGCCTCTAATTATTACCTCTCTTCCATTTGTTTCATAGAGGACATCATCTCGTTTGTTTTTCCTTCAAAGGAGGCTATTGCTTCTGTTTTCTGTTGTAATGAGCACTCTGCATTCTGTAGGAATAAGGGAACAGACACTCCAGATAATATATTTCAGTTCTCTAAAGCACAAAGTGTTATGTTTGATGAATGTCTGCCACTAGATAAAGAATGTTTAGCTTGTTAGAGACCATGAATGGGTCTAATTGGAATGTACAAACAAACGGCTGATAACGCCAGAGCAGGCACTCCTCAACTTGTTTTTGTAAGAGCTCAGCAAAAAAACCCCTTAACTTTACTAAGTTCTGACCTGTGAGATCAGCTACAAGCCAAAAACCTTCCCTTTAGAAACAAGCTTGAAGAAAGAAATTCTCAGATTCAATTGACAGGGTCAATTATGATTTGAATGTAACAACTGCACCCAATGGGCATGGAACCAGGAAGCCAAATAAAACAAGTAATGCTTTGGAAAGCAAAGGCCTCACTCAGTGCTGGGATTCCATTGCCTGGCAAGTTTCTGTGCATCTCTGGAGCAGCAAAAGGCCTGAACGGGCACCAGGGAACAGTCCATAAAATTGAGAGAAATCTCTTCTGCATTTGTGGCCCCAGCTATGGCAGGGGAGGTTTAATTGAGCTCTCACTTCATTAAGGGAGACAAGCTCTGCATGTTTTGTGTGAACACTCCTCCATCGCTTCCCTGCCTGTCAGTATGTTTTGTCCAAGTGAAAAAACAAGACAAAACAAGACAAAAAAACCCTCAAAACACCTAAACACCATAAAGACACAAAACCATCCCCAAATCCCTGCAGTAGATATGACAAAGGAAAGTCTAAAAACTGCCAGGGCACGAAATGACTGAGGAAGGGAGACATGCCCAGAAAGCAAGTTTTCCTCTTCTCTAGCCATCTTACCTCTGGAAAGCCAGATCTTATACCAAAAGGGACGTAACAAAACACCTAAACCCATCCAAAAACTTTCTGGTAGCTCCAGAGGCCAGACTGAGCACAGAGTTCCTCCCTCCTCAAATCCAGTGTTGCCTTTCCACCCCTATAGCACTCAGCTGACCATCTGGGTACAGACTGCAGGAGATGACAGACAAAAATACCCAAGTTTTCTATTGGTTTCAGGAGGCCTATTGTTGGTTTAACACAGTAAACAGTGTTAGATATGGTGCAGGTGAAAGGCAAGACAACAAACACAACATGGATGGGAAGCAGCAGCAAGGCAGTTCTAAGCTGCAGTAAGTCAATTTTTAAAGACTAATTGTTTACTGGTTAGGACAAAAGACTCCTGCAAACACCTTCTCCCCTGGGACAGCTCTCCATTTGTCTCAGCATTTGTTGATGATCCTGTGCAGCATATCCAAGGAAACCCCCTTTCTTTCCAAACATACCCAATATCATACCAATAATGAAGTATAATGAAAAAATTAAACAATTCCTTCTACAATTTTAAAATATTCTTAAGGAAACTGTGGCATCTAAGTATTCCATCAGGTTCATGTAAGTGCATTTGCAATCCCAATGCATGTTTATAATGTAAGGATCAGCACTACAGCTGCTCTTTCTCTTCTCCACTCTGTACATACCTGAGATTTGTGAAACATCTGCAGGTTTATAGCCTTCACTTCTTCTAACTGTTGGCGAAGTGCAACTAAAGTGTCCTGTTTTTCATGAGTATCTTTCTCCAGAAGTTTCATGGCAATCTCCATCTCTGTTTTCATTCCAATTTGCAGTTCCAACTCTTTCTCTAGCTCCTTACAAAGAGGTTTCCCAGTTACAGCTATGTGGTCATATGTCAGAGATATGCATTTCCAAAACCCATTTAGCCAACCCCATGCAGAAACAACGTCCTACTCTGAGATAATGTTGACCTATGACTTTACAGAAGAACGAGGTCTTAAATGATACATTAAGTTAGTAAAACCAAACTCTTCAGTTCAGGGCAAGGAGCAGCCCTCCTGGCATGAAGTGTAGAGCTCAGTTTAACTTAGCACCCTGTCAACTGAAGCATTTCTCCTGGCAGCTGGACTTCAGCTGACCTAGATCCATCTGCTTCAGCAAGCCTGGGCAACCTCTTCACCAGCCACAAGTTAGCAGTAACTGTGCAAATGTTGTGCACGTACCACATTTCCTTCCCTAAAGACAGCTGCCTCTCTGTGTTTTGATCTTAGTCTCTGCTATAATAATGCTGGTAGGTTCTTAAGAAGGGAAAGACCTTTTATTTTCAGCATTCCAAAAGCCCCAATTCCCACTTCCTTACAGACACTGTTAATAACCAATTCCTACTTGCAATTCCTTTATGAACTCTGAATAGCTGCAAAAAGTGCACAGCACACATCTTGTATTTGTAATGCTCCTTTAAAGCATGCAGAATCCTGGATCTTTCCTTTCAATTTCTATAGTTAAGTTTCCTTACCAGCCTAATTTTTTTTTCTTCTTTTAACTGCTTCCAAACGTCACTGTACATTTCATCAAGGCCCTGGCGTGACTGCTTGTAAGTATCCAACTCTACTTTTGTATCCTCCTTTGTTACCTACAAGGAACGTCGGCAAAAAAGCCACATAAGATCAGAGAGCTATGTATCTAAAGCATGCCTCAGAAATACTGCGCCACACACAAGAACTCAGGAGTTATTCCAAGTAAAACCCCGCCATTTTACAGTTACGAGCTGGCAAATGTTAATAAGCTGAAATTGCAAAGAACAGAGTAAAAATAAAAAGAAACCATTCTAATACTTTTAATGTTTTCTCCTTCTTCAAGAATATGTTTAAATGTGTAGTAAAGAACACCAAAATCTAACGCCTGTGCATGCAATACACAAGAACAGTGACCTACACAGCAGCACGTCAAACTCTACTTAGCATTGCAGTTCAAAGTGCTGTTGAGAGCACTACCTACTGCTAATCAAGAGATCACTTATTTTAAGGATCCATCATCTTTAGCTGGGTGTCCCACCTCTACACTTTTTTCACTCCGCTCACGAATCAATTCATTCTGTTGTTTTAGCTGCTGCTGCTCCTCCTGAAGTGATCCGATTCGGTCAGTGGCTGCTGCCAGCTGTTTACAAAGAGAACATACCTATATTTAATCACTGTGCAAGCATGCAACATCTGGAGGAATTCTAAAGTCAATACCTCAGCCTTTGTAGCAATGTTCATCCCTTTCATTCTCTCCAAAAGCTGCCTGCCCCTTTTGCAGCCACTTTCACTGAACAGCCCAAATTAATGGGCCCACCAACATTTGTTCACTTGTCCTCTTCTTCACTCCCTCATCAATTAGTTTTAAATATTAACTGGGTAAAGAAATGCATCCTAGTGTAAAAGGCTAAAATCCACCAGAGATCACAGATCTATGTATTCATTCTGGTATGAACTAGAAGTCACACAGCAAGTCAGGGATGACATTCACTGGCGGAACCTTATGGCATTTTCAAGTGGGGATACCCCAAAAAGTATCAGAAACTGGACTATACAGATACAAATATATGTGTGTATCTATACAGAGATACAAATATATGTATATATGTACATCTTGCTCCCCACATCCATCCCTGTCATGCATACTGCTGGACTCTATTTTAGTTCCCAGTTAGGAAAGATTTCCTAATTGAAGTGTTATTCTTCTCTTTTTCCAAGTTCTGTTAACTCACATAAGCAGAAGAAAGAGGGACAAGTCATGTTCATTGCAGTGACAGTTTTGGGTGGGGACACCATTCCAAGACAAAAACCTGATTAAGGAAGCCCTGTCTACCATATGGGTGCCCCAAAGCATTCTCACAACTAACATAATGTGGAAGCTCTCCGCAGAACCTTTCCCTCATGCCAACCCACGCCAGTCCTACCAATCCCCCGCATTCCACCAGTGTCAACTCAAACATCTTAGGTCTAAGGTATATTCTCAGGGAGTTTTGCCTTTGCTTTTGGTAAAGAGCTATGAGAAATATTTAAGAGAGGAGACACAAACCTCTTCCTGGAGTTTTGAATTGGTCTTTTCTAAACAGTCTATTTTGTTCTGAAGATCTGCAACTGTGCAACTGCAGCCAGAAAAAGAAAGGATGCATAAAAACAACAGAAGTGCCAATGTTCAACATTTATATTCCTATCCTCAACCATACTTTTACCATCTTGCATTTGTTAACAATGAAATACTTTGGTGAGCTGGCAAAAAATCCAGAGGAAGGACACCTGTCCCTCTTAAGCACTGAGAGGAATGTGCTTTTCCCTACATTTGGCAGCCTACTGTATTAGCTGGCAGCCCTGTTCAAGCTCAGCTTTTGGAGTCTTAACACCTCTTGTGTTCAAGAAGGTAAGTGAGGCCTGCTCATCCCAAAGAGCAACCTACGGCAAAAGAATAGAGACTCTTCCTCTAAAGAATGAATTTACAGATGCAGTTATAATAGTTTCTCTTGCAAAAGTAGCTCCAAAATCGCAAAAAAGTAAACTGTTTTTACACAGACTTTTTTGCATTTCATATGCCATCAGAAGAGTAAGATTACAAAATGAAACTAAGATTCTGGGAAATAATCAGAAAAGGCATTTCAGTATCAGACAAAAATCTACAAGACTGACAGCAAAGACATTCAAAGCCATACCAGAAAACTCAGCAGGACAAGTGTTTGTACATTAGAACAGAGGAAAATCCCACCTGAGATGTCGGTTCAGTTCTTCCACATAATGCTTCTGGTCAAGGACAGCTGTAATCCCTCCATCTCTAGTTGTAAAAGTGAGAATTTATTGATTGAGAAGAAATTCCTTCATTCTAAAAGGCTAGTTTGTACCAGGGTTTTCAGCACAGACTTGCACACTGAGTGCCAGAAGCACACAAACTACCAAGTCTGGTGCATTCACGACAGTGCTTCTAGCAGTTGCAGTCTCTAACTCACCTAAGGTTTCACCTAAAACTAGGATTTTTATCTTTTCCACACAGACAGCTACTTAACTGAGAGCATTTCTGAAACAGCACTTAAGAAACAAAGCAGTGATTTAGTAGCAGGTAACTTGGCATCCTGTAAAACCAAATAAAAACCACAATGCTTTTAACCTGGTCCCAGCTCAAGACACAAACTCTCCACACTGTACTGTTGGTAGAAGTACCATGGGCTCAACTTTTAAAAGTTAGCACTTTTGTTTAACTAACAAAATCTATTTTGGATTCTTTTTTTTGGATGATTAAAAGAGTCTGAAGTCTCCAACACTCGTGCCCTGCCACAGACTGACAGGTTTGTTTGACAAAACTCATAACAATTTACAATCAGTAATTCACCATACTTACTGTTTGCTATCGCTGTCCTGGGTTTCCTTAAGGTACAAGGAAAAATCAATCACTCCAACCTGAAAGAATATATTTAAGGTATTAACACACCTTTCCAGTGCAATTCCGTGTAGCAGGCATTCCTTTGTATTTGGGACAAGGTAAAAACCTGAAGTTTAAGTGTAGACAGGGAAGATAATACCTATATTCTTCAGAGCTGAAACAAACATGCAAGCATCAAAATAGCCATATCTGGTGTACTCAGTTTCCTGGAAGTTATTTGAGAGCATTTCCATAAAATGCTACTTAGGGATGGATACTTATGTACTATTTTAATGCAACACAGACCAATCTGGACAGAATTCTGCACCCATCTCAATAGAGTATTTATGGATGTGCTTAATTGTATACTGACTGATCTCATTTAAGCGTTAATCTTTACCTGAGAATCTAAGTCTTCTCCTTTTAAGCAAAGGTTTGCATCAATAACATTCAGTCCAACCAGCAGACCCACAATGACTGCTCCTTCCTCCTCCATCATCAATGCATCAGGTTCATAAAATTCACTAGAAGAAATATTATAAGACATCACTACACATCAAGATTATGATATTTGCATCACCGAAAACATATGAACAGTAATGTAGCCCTTATAAAGCTCAGCTGATCAGGCCCTTTTTGCCAACTTATTGTACAGGGCAGAAGATGCAGAACTCTTACAGAAAATATTCTGCTTGTTCTTGTAGGTTCACTGCAAAAAACAATTAATAACTTGCTCCTCTGCAGGTTGTAAGAATACAATATACTGTGTCTGTACTGTTACCTTAATAGATGCTTATGGTCCAAGAGTACTTTGAGATAATCTGCCAACTTCTTTTGCATGAGTGCTAGATAAAGCCAAGCCCTTCCTCTTCCCACAGCAGTCCTAAAAGGAAAAGTTGCATGTTTTGGTAAAAACAAAGCAAAGGGAGATGAAGTTTGCTACTTACTGAAAATATAATAATAATAATAATAATAATAATAGTAATAATAATGTCTTGGGGAAATGAAATGCTGTTTCCAGAACACAAAGCAATTAAATACATCCCATTGCTTCATCAAAGGGAAAGTATATTGTAAAGTCTTCCTAACTTGGAAAGACATACATATTTTCAGCTACCACCATAACCCAATTATTGATACATCCTAGCATGGAAACAAGTCTCTTTGCATCATCCTAAATTACCCACATTGAATACTACTAGAATATGCACAAAGTGACATGAAAAATAAAAGCAAGGGAAAGAAGAAGGAAAATGCATGTAAAGACTTTACAGTTGCTTTTAGCAAGGTGATAGGAGCTTCCAGATGCTGGTTTTAAACTTGCAGCATTATCTGAATCAGAAGCACTGCATATTTTGAGATAACCCCTTATTTCTTGAAGAAGTCAATACCTCCGACATATCCTGTTTTTCTCTTTGGGTGTAAGAGCTCATTAAGGAAGGTGAGAGGTTACAAGAAGGATTCTTTTTTTCCCAGAAGTATAAATGAAATGCGTCATCCCCAACAACCAACTTACTTCAACTCTGGCAGATTTTTAACACTAGTTGCTATATCTGATGCTTCAGGACAAAGTTTTTCCACCAGCTCCAAAGGACCAAAAAATGATTTGTTCTGTCCAATAAAAGTCTTCTTCACTAGAGGGAGTATACAGAGAAGTCTGTGAGGTAGACAGGTTTCCAACCCCAAAATTATAGATTTTAGTCTACCTTTTATTTTGTCTTACAGCTCCTAATATGTCAATGAAAAGGGGGCATTAAAAATACCTTGACGATTTAGGAGGCATAAAATACAGGGCATAGGAGAAGGCAAGGGCAAGTAGGGACAGACCAAGGGGAATGGCATTAACCTGCCAGAGGGGAGACTGAGCTGAGCTCTTAGGCAGAAGCTCTTCCCTGTGAGGGTGCTGAGGCGCTGGCAC
>JBCJKH010026421.1:24942-44921 GCA_039877255.1 Loriculus beryllinus
CAGTGTTCAAGGCCAGGTTGGACACAGGGGCTTGGAGCAAGCTGCTCCAGTGGAAGGGGTCCCTGCTCATGGCAGGGCATTGGAACTGCATGAGCTTTAAGGTCCCCTCCATCCCAAATCATTCTATGATTCTATCTGTAATACTAATGAGCATTATACACTGTATGTGACTAATATCAGCGTCACCCAGGAGTCAAACTGGAGACACGGGGGGACACAACACAGACTCAGGTATCCGCCTCTCCTGGCGTGGCAGCCGGAGCCGGTGTGGGGAGTGGGTGCCCACCTTTCAGCCCATGCTTGAGGCAGTGCTCCAGCACCACGAAGAACTGCTGCAAGGGAGGGAAGTCCGAGTCCAGCGTCCGGCCCAGGCTCAGGGCCGACTGGATCAGGGTTTTGATGCTGAGCTTCATCATGTTCATGAGGTTGGCGCGCTCCTCCATGGCGTGACACCGTGCACCTGGGTGGGGAGACACGGGCGGAGAAAGAAAAGCTGCTTTTAGAGACACACTCCACAACCCCTCAGCGCTGACAAGAGCGACGCGTTCCCGTCTCCATCTCCATCTTGCGGAGGTGAACGGCTTCGAGAGAGCTGGGTGTAAGGCACGAATGAGCCCCCCACCACTCAACACCTGTACGCGCGGATCGAGAGCAGTCATCGTGGGGACCAGGGCCGCTGCCCGAGCCCTGCCGCTCTCCGACCCCGCCGCCACCGCCCCCCGGGGGGAAACCAGACCCCCGGACCCGGGCCTAGCGCTACCTCAGGGCCCGGGGGGGGGGGGCCTACCTGAGCGACGGGCACGGTGCCGCAGAGGCCCCGCCCGCGTTACCACGGCAACGGCTCACGCACCACCACGACCACCACCACGGGAAATCTCGCGAGACAGAACGAGGTGAGGGCGGGCTGCGCGCCGCGCCAGGCGCCATTTTAGAAAGAGGCTGAGGCGGGTGGTGGTGTGTTGGCGGGGAGGTGATGGTTCTTCTCAGTCCTGAGGAGAGGGCGAGGCAAAACCAGGCTGCCAGCTACCGCTTTGCCTTCAGTCAACAATAAGGTCTGAGAGACACTGTCTGCTGCTGACCACTGGCTACCTAAATGGTGTTTCTGAGCAAGCGTTGTTGCATTAGGAGAATCCTGCTGTGGCCTGTGGATCAAACAGGGCTGTACTCCTTTGCAGAAACAGCAGTTGTGGAAGAAAAAGGATTAAAAAGTCTGTGATAGTTAGAATTTTGGTGTCGGTATTGTGATGTTGCACATCAGGAACAGAAAAAAAGCTGGCTGCAGAAACACAGAAGTCAGTGACTTTGGGTACCGGGGTCTTTCAGTAGTAACACCAGCTTATTTTGTTGGTTTCCTAAATTTTTTACTTTATGATGGCTTGTAAGCCATGCTCAAAGTACACACATTGTACTATCCACAAGACAAACCAACAATCCAACCAACCAACTATGAAATGTGTTTTCTGAATGTAAATTTTAGTAAGGGTTTGTATTAAACAATTCCCTGAATGGTATTTTTACACTGTTGCGAATTTACAGTCAACCACATCTGTAAAACTCTGCAAGTTGGTACATGTAAAATAGGCAGGTATGTAGACAAAATAAGACACAAGCTTCAAAGACTGGGAATTGGGTTACCCAAGTGAAAAGATCGCAGACATTATGCTGCGATCCTTAAGAATGAAGTCACAGTCTTGTATCTCATTGAATTCAACAGGTTCGGTTTAACATCTTTTTGAAGCCCCATGCCTTGATTACTGTAATTACTCCGCACACTTTGAAGTCAGAAAACACTGAAGCAAAGCGAGCAGTTCTCCATCTCTCGGTCTTTAAGGCTACAAGTCTTTCTGGATTTGTATTTAGATTTGTAACTCCCTGCCTTCTCTGCAAGGCAGGACACAGTTTCTTCAATGGCAGACTCTGGCTTTATGATATGCCTTTCTGTATGTCCAGCTGACTGCACAGTGTGCAGCACAGCTTACATGGGATCAACAGAGCTGAAGTAGCAGGTAGAGGTTATAAAATCTCTGTGGAAAAGATGGCAGCAGAGAATGAGTTGCTAGTTTTTCCACATGTGGTCTTGCAGGCCTCAGCTTATTTCTTAAAAATACCTGCTTTCAATTGTATTCCTAGTGCTTAGGGGAGGTAGTGATTTAATCTCTTACTTTACAGACAAGAAGCTGTAAAAGTTCTATTAAGTGTGGGTGTTCCATTTCAGGCCAGAGAAGATGTTATTTCCCCTTGCCAAATGCTGCATGTTGTGTTGAATTACATCTATGTACAGCATTATTCCAAATGCAGCGGAAGACAATGGATATTCTGCACATTGTCAGGTTGGATCCCGAGTGCCCAAGTTGGGCTCCCAGGAAACAAATCTGTGAGAAGTTTGGTGTGAGGCTTAAGAGATGCAGGGAAAGAAAGAATCCAGGGTTTTCAGGACAGAATTAATCTTAAACTCTGGCTATACAGCACACGAATTTTCACAAAAAATAAAGAATCAGCAGTAACTTATTTCACCATGAAGTGACAATCCATCCCCACAGAACTCCCGCTTGAATACTTAATACCATTAAAAACAAAAAGGTCAGCACCCGTTAGCAAAACTGAGCTCCACTGCTCCAAAACCATTATACACTGCACTGAGACCCTGGAGAGCAAGACTCCAGGCTCAGACACTGCTACATTTAATGTTTTTGTTCCATGTTATGAATATAATCGAGATTTATAATTTATAGGAATTTATAATTAATAATTTCCCTATGAATTCAACTAAAGCCCTTTTAATTCAGTTTAAAGAGACTGGTTCCATAAATCTGTGTGGCTGCTATATCCATAAATATAGATGCTTAATAAAGCAAGGTGTGGTTAAAAAGAAGGCATTTTTAGTGTGGTTAAAAAGTAACTTATAATAAATCTGTATCTTAGTTCACTTGTCCCTTTTCTGACATGAAGTGCAGCATAGCTCCTTCTCTGAGCCAGCACACCCGGAAGGGTAAGGGCTTGACAGATCACTTATGGAGCAGTGAAGCTGCTGCTGAGGTGAACTTTAAGGTAGAGGGGGAAGAGGAACCAAATAGAAGCTGACTGCATAAAACTAACATCCATTTTCACAAATATATTTAGAGTTCAGAATTTTTCTGATAATAATAAATTCAGTTAAGTTCTCCATCTGTGTTGTTTCTCCAGATTTACTTCAATAAAACTCTGCAGCATCAGATTGTTAACAATAAATTTAAATAACCATGCATCACTGGCGCTAATCAGCAGCACTTACGGGAGCAAACTTATCTGCGCACCATTAAAGCAAGTTTACTAAATAAGCATAACCATACTTGTTTTTGCTGTGCTGTCATTGCTGACTGGTTTGGACATGAATCCTACCAAAGATGCAGACTTCAGAGCGTGGCCATAGCTCAGCGCTAAGTTTTCCGAGGCTTTCTTGGCCAGCGACAAGATGGGCGCAGACCATTTCCCTTCTTCCGTTCTCCCTTGTTCCTGGTTTTTCAGCTCGGCCGCGTTCGGGATCTGGGTTTTGTCAATAATCTCAAAGTCTTCCTTTCCCTCCGCCGCAGATGCGGTACAACTCTCCCCTTCAGCCATCTTTAACGTGTCATATGACACTAGTCCTGAGCAATCGAGCCGCGGCCCCGCCGCAGGTACCCGCGGGCCCGCTCAGCCTCGGGAAAGCAGCTCCCTGCATAAGCAGGGCCAAAAGACAAACGTGCCCAGCGCGGAGCAATCTGCTTGGTGTGCCGAGCTAAAGGCTCTGGGGAGGAAAGAGTGCAGGGGGATGCAGAAAACCAAGGAAGTTTACTTTTAAACAAGTTCTGAAAGTAACATTAAAAAAGTTTACTTTTAAACAAGTTATAAAAGTAACAAAATCACACTTCACACCATTTTCTTGCTGTGTTCTCAAACATCATTTCCAGTTAGAAGATTTGTAGTGTCTTTTGGCATCACAGATTTATGCAGTTAAATTGTGACAGATTAAAGAAATCTCTTGTTACTTTGCCTCCAGTTCAAATCGCTGTATCTTGATTAGAATAGTGAATTGATGTGACAGGTTCACTGTTGTGAAAAGTGCTTGCTTGCATCACTAATGTTGCAAAATGGCTGTAGGCAGTAAGGACATGTATTTGGGCTGCATCTGGTAGAAAAGATCTGTCATGAAGGGGAACTGAAATTATGCTGGTATGAAAATTTGATCTTGCTGGATGTCTTAAATATTGATGGAGTCTACTGATGCATGGCTTATTATCCATTTTTGCATCCAGCAACTCTTATGTGCTTGGCATGTCACTCATTAGCTGTATTAGCTTTTTTGCTACATAAAGGAAAGGTTTTTGTTTGTTTGTGTTTTTTTTTTTTTTTTTTGTTTTATTAAGAAATGTGAAAAGGAGAGTTTAAGATCAGTTTCAGTAGTCTTGCAGTAAAATAAATCTTCAGGTCTGTATCTTATTTGTTCTCCAGCTGTAAGCTATTTTAAGAGTGATTCTGTGCTCTTGGCTTCTCAGACCCTGAAAATTTAACAACTTTTGTTCCTCAAAGCACAGGGAAGTTCATATAATTTTGTTGAGAATTCAGAGATCAGCAGCCTCTTACTCACCCATGATTCATAGGAGCTAACTATAGGCTTTAAGCTCCTTTTGTTCAAAGGTTATAAAGGTAAGTTTTACTCCATCTTGTGGACTCCAGCAGTATTTGGCTGTGTTTATAAGGAAGTATAATCTAACAGCTTTGTTAGATTGCAGTATCTTGCAGCTGACTATGAATATACCTCTGTTCGACCTGGGTAAAACTTGACATTGATTTTCTGACTTTTGCTATCCACCATTAGAGTCAGGGTAATATTGACTAGAGAAGCAAGGCAGAATTCTAAACATTGAAGTAACTTTTTTAAAATACATCTCCAGAATAGGGCATAAAAATTTTGTGACTGAGAAAGTAAGAGCAAGCCAAATCTCCTATTGACCTCTTAGTGTTGATTCCATAAGGGAATGGTGTGTCACATGCCCCTTTACAGCCTTACAATTAGCTACTTTGTAAAAATGTTAAGTGAAACCACCACATAGTGAGTGATCATTGTTTCTTATGTTACTATTGAAGAAACATTTGATCATTTTATTTCAGGTGCCTGCAGAGATCAAGTAGGAAGCTTTATACTGTGCATAAAAAATTTCATGTATGTTTTTCTACACAGCCATATGTTTTGATTGTACTTCCTCATTACTTTGGTCAAAGTGACTTAAATGTTATGAAGTCAGCCACTGAATGTGTTAAATGCCCTCTTTCCACACTCTTCTTATTTTAAAGAAGGCAGAAAGTCTTGTAACCTTGTAAGTGAGCCCTATGTTAAAGGTTTGTTTTGTTTACCAAGTGTCTTCTTAAAGAGGGGAGAATCACATTTAAAATATTTAAATAACAATGAATTTGAAGTATATAGTGAGATTATTCTTGAAGGGGTGTCTTTTAATCAGGAAACTGTCCATTTAAGACAAAAGTCTGGCTAGCCAAAGTGGAAGATAGTTCATTTTAGAGTAGGAGAAACTCTGTCATTTGCGTTCAGTGGTGTTGAGAGGAATATTAGTTTTCATGCACTGATACTTAGCAATACAATTTATTTGATTAATTCTCTTTTATCTTTGATTTTTTTTTTTGGGGGGGAGGGGTTTTTAATGTTTTAAGAAACTTTTTTGCCATTTATCATTTCAAGTGAATCACACACTTTAAATATTTAAAATCAGAAAAATGCCACTGTATGCTAAAGGGAGAACTTTCATGATTAGCTGTCAGTTATACCTTGCATTCCTATAGCATTTTCAATCAGCAAAAGATAGATTACATTACAAATAAGCTAGTCAAGTTTTTGACTTTTAAAAGGGTAGTAGCAGTAAATACCAAATGTAGCTATAATTAGAATAACATTTAAAAAAATCCCCAAAACCAAGTGTGTTGTGTGTTTAACAGCATACTGTACAACATTCACATGGCAATACAAATCACAGTGTTCAGTGGGAAGGATTCAGTGGCTAGTGAGTACAGCTGGATCCTCCAAGTTCTGAGCAGCCACTTTGTGCTAGGATGAGGGCAATAAGTTATATATTAGTATAGCTGATAGTGGTGCAACTATCAAAGGTCATCTTCCAGTGATTACAGTGGCATCAAATACCAATAAAAGTGTGGTATATGTATTACTCTACTCTGAACTATTACCTGCTTTTATAGGATAAAACAAACAAAAAATAAAAGCTTTTAGTAGGAGTATAGTGGACTGAAATGTGAAATATCAGAAAGCAAGTAAAAGCCACACCGATTTTCCTTTTTGCTGTTTAATGTTTGTTGGCGCTGTTGGCAGTAAGCAGAACTACCCACTAGGTGACAGCACGGCACTACTTTATTCACAGAGCAGCATCTAACATACAGCAAGGCCACACTGACAGCGAATGCCAAGTTGTGAAGCTACCTGGAAAAAAATAGCTCGTAAGGTGTCACATTCCTAGGTGTAGCTGTAAACACCAGGTCTTTATGCCAGCCTTAATACACCTCGTGGGTTTAGACGTGGTCTTTAAGTGGTCTTCTGTTTAGAAAACTGATGACAGCGCAACAATGTCTCCTTGAAGGCTTTATTTTCTTGGAACAAAGTTTGTAAAATAGGAAAAGAAACGTTGTGATGCTCTGTTGTACAAGCTGTGCTAGCAGAGACCACTTGGGGAAAAGGAAGTAGTCACCCCACCAGCTTTTATAGGAAGTTCAACTTGTGACTTGAATATGTGTCCAGGAATATTCTTTAATGTAATCCTTGCTGTTAACGAATTCAGGGTCATTTCCCAGTTCTAAAGTCTCAGGTGGGATTATGAAATGATTAGTGTTTTACAAAAGATTTTGATAGGTTTAAAGTTATTATAGAATGTTCTAAGCACTTCACAAGAGTCAAAAAGTTTGGATAAAGGATATAATTTGTTTTAGTCTACACACCAAATCAGAAATAAGAGCACATCTGCTTGCATAGTGTAATTTAGAGACTTGATGACCTGTGTGATTTTGGGTTACATTTTTCACGGCTTATGTGTTTCAGGTTTTTTCTTGGCTCTCACTAGCGTGGCTTTATTCTGCTATTGCATGCAGACAGTTATGGATCAAGTGTGAATTTGAAGGTTTTATAGAACTGCTGTAAATTGGCTCGGCTGAGGGGCATAGGGTCAAAGGAATTATAAATGTTATTACAGACTGAATCCTAATACGAGATGAATGCAGCATCTTTGAAATGTTTTGCTACTTAATGCAGTTTTCAACTAACACACATGAGAATGCTTATACAGGACTTAATTAAATGAAGAAATGGGCTCATATCACTCAATGTAACAGAAATGTTGCAAATTGCAGAAGAAAATGCTGTTAGATACATATATGATAAGCCCTTGAAATCCACTGAAATACATTATATAATCCCTAGACGAGTCTAGAAAAAAAAGTTGTTAGTTTAGCCATATATTTAAAAAAATAATAATTGGAAATTAATTAAAAATCTATTATCCATGAAGGTCAAAAAAAAAAAAAAAAAAAAAAAGTCAGACTTCAACTTAAAAGACAATTTCTGCTTCTTCCAGTAACATGACATGATTTGCTATATCATGGCTACAAAAAATCCTGAGGCAATCACTTTATCTGTGGTGAGTGGTTCCCAGTATTTTTTCCTGCTGAGTGCCCTTTTGGCATCCAGCTACACTTCCAGGTTTTTCTTCCCTTCCTGCTCAACTAGATACAAACTTGGTTCTAGGCTCCACAGTCACTTTCTGAAAAGCTTTGGAAAGTTGCAAGTTCACTGGATGCATCAGAGATGTGTGAAAAATGATTTGAAAGTCACTAAATAATGGTATTATAAGAATAGCAGAGTTTAAGAGGAGTTTAATTTTTTACACACGTCAGATAACAGAGTGTTTTGCTGCTCTGGTTAAAAGGAGAAAAGAGAAATTAGGCAAAAGGAAGTTTTTCTACAATATATTGAAGAGGTAAGTTTCTTCTCCAACAGGAATACTCTTTTCCATTCAAGATTCTAAAGAATATTTAGGTGCTTGCACACAATCCTGGTGACAATGCACTTGTGCATCTGAGGGCAGAGTGTGGCACAAACTGGCTAACTCTCCTCTGCAAGTAGTTGAAGTGTTGCAACTGAGTCACATCTGTTAGATGCAGTGAACAGGCAGTCGGAAAAGATTGCAACAGGTAGTGTGAGAAGTGCGGCTCCTGGCTTTCTTGTTACCTTCTCAGTGAATGACACTGCATACAAATTAGTAAGATATCTGAAGAACCTAAACTGAAGTCAGTACATCTTTATTTAGATTTTTTCATTGTTTCAAATAGAAACAATACCTTCTCTCCCTCATTTCTTTTCTCAGAGCTTTTGTCTTTGCAGAACTGTAACTAATAGTTGATTTGCCACACTTGAGGATAGACCCTTTGATTCAATAGGAATTTTTATGGGGGGAAAAATGAACTAGGTGTTTTACAGATATGAAAAAGCACCTTCGTTATTGACAGAATAAAAGATAAACCTAAGCTTTTGAATAATGCAAGTGTGTAGCTCAGTTAGTTTTACTGTTTCTGTGTTACCAGTTCCCCTTAAGTTACAAGTTAGGCTAATTTCTCTTAAGGCCTTTCTATATGTCAAGAGTAAGATGGAAACTTAAGTAGGCAGGTTAGTTGTTAACAGTTGGATTACTTAGCAATCTCTCACTAAGAATCCTTTAGGAATATCTTCACTACTCTATTTGAGGGAATTAATCATACGTAAGCATCTCACCTTTGGAAACAGAACTGAAAAACATAAGGCACTAGTAACTCAGGTGGTTTAAACTAATCTAAGCCAGGCCACTGGAGTATTGCTGTTCTCATTTTCCTCCAGCTGTGTGTTCCCATTTCTTTACAACAGTGCTGCTCCCCATATGACCTCTTGATAAACCAATCAAAGGTAAAAGATGTCAGGAAATAAAGGCTATATCTTTCTAGCAGCCTAAGACAATATAACTGCTGGTTGCCTTCTTGCTATGTCTTGCCTCTGGCCAAACCCTTTCCCTGATTCCCTTGGTCACTGGGTTGCTGAGCCATTTCAGTGCACTGACTTGGCAGAAAACTAATACAACAAAAGTGAATAGTTTTTGTGCTGATTTAATGCACTGAAATGGCTCATATTTTCCAAATTGTGTGTTGGAAGAATTGCTCGATATATGAATGTCCTGTACAAACCCCAGTTTTCTGCCTGCCCTGAGTTCTTCACAGAGACTCCACGTGGCAGATTAGCAAAACAGATGACAGACTTACTGCAGGAGTGTTTTTTCTTAAACATCCTTCTTTCCATCTTTGTCAATCATAGGAGCATCACACCAGCAGTAAATCCACAGGGAAAAAAGACCAGAATTAGAAAGTGAAATCATTACCTTGCAAAATCCCCAAAGCTTCTAGTAACCAATGGATTAGAGACTTTGTGATTAGGAGTTGCATCTGAAGTAGCTATCTTTTGATAAAGAGAAGAAAGAGGAAACATGATCTGAGTGTAGAGTGAAGGTTTATATGCCCAGAACCAAGCCCTCCCCAGAAGCCTCCAGATGATTATTCTTTCAAACCTGTTCTGTTTCATCCTCAATATGTACTCTTGCTGACTTATACGTTTAACCTTGAACACTGGCATTTGTAACTTTTTTCCCTTAAATCCTGGAAAAATGGAGCAACCAAGGAAGCACTACAGATTTTTCAGTTAGAAAAAAAGAAATAAAATTAGAAGGGTCTAATAATGCCAGATAGTGTGCTACAGGTGTCATTAACTACAGTTGCACGCCATGGCCAATTTCTGTTGACATCTCACCTCCTGTAATACAGATCTCTCTAAACTATCTCATATGATCAAGAGAGTTCCTTTCTATACAGAAAGCCTCCTTCTTTGGGGTGAACTTTAAAAGCATACAAAGATGAAAGTTGCAGAATTTATTAAATGGTGAAACAGCCATAATTTATAATAACAAGGGTGGCAATAAAGAAGTATAATAATGGCTTGAATGAAATGAAGTGGAGAACATTAATCTTTTTAGGTGAAAGTTGTTTGAAATTTCGAGCTGTGTGAAAGGAAGAGACTTCTAATTGAATTGCCACTTTGTGCAGGTGGGGAGACACAGACACCTCCGGTAGATGGCTGTGTGCTGTTAACAGAGAGCAGTAATTGGCACCCAGCTGTTCAGATACACTGTGTTGCCATCTTTCCTCTTCCTCTTTGTTCTATTAATTCTAGAAGATACTACACATTGCCCTGACTGCTACTTGTAAATACGATATTAGTAACAGTAGCAACATTTTCTAGTCATGTATTTAAATAATCTCTTTTAAACCAAAACCCCGGAACTCTCATCTGATAATGGCTTTATTGACTGGAGGAAGGAAGAATTATGTGAGGCCTTAAAACAGTAACAAAGACTGAAGTTAAGCAGATTTGTTTTCTCAATAAACATAAACCAAACATATTTGTTTTAAGAAAGTGTAATAAGAGCAATAAAAAATCCTGTCATTCTCTGCCAATTACCATTTCAGGCTGTGATCTTGTCAGATTGCATAAGCTCCAAACTCCAGTACTGCCGGGATACGCTGGTATTGATCTCCCTTGAGTCAATGCTTTCTAATGGTTTAGGGCATAAGGCCACCCAAGGCTCTAACTATCACATAATGCCGAGGCCCTCCATCGGTCTTTAACTGTTTCAGGGTTTCCATATGCAGCCTGTAAATAACGAAGGAAAAGATCTCTTTTTTTTCATAGTATTGTTATTGGTGTGTTACCTCTGCTGTCTTGAACCTCTCAAAAAAAGGATGGTATTTCAGGTACTTCTCCAGTTGCTCTAAATATGATGGTTCTTGCCGGTCAGGAATCCACTTCCAGGATGAGCAAATCTCAGTTTTACTATTACCGTTTTCTTTATTTCTGAAAAATTCACAAGTTTTAGGTAAAGGAGAAAATATGGACATGCTGTTGAAGAAGATGAGTAAATAGGATATAAATGCAGGCACAGTTGGTTGCATTTTAGCTGTAAATTAGTCATTAAAGAGTTACATGGAGCTAGATTTGGTTTTGGAGAAAATACTATGTTTGTATGTAAGAGAAATACTACTTGATTAATAAACATCATGGTTCTATACTAAGTCATGCTGCATTTTACTCAGTTGAAGAAGCCTTATGGCTAAGACATGGGAGAAGGACTTACAAGGTCTTTGTTCTATTCCCAGATCTGTGGTAGTTTACTTATCTCCTAATGCTCATATTGTTTATGATTCAGAACTTTGCCTTAGTTTGCTTTCTACACAATAGTCACTATCTTCCTTCATTGTGTCTGCTCAGACTGCAGGCTGTTTGGAATGGGGATTTCTTATTGTATTACTTAATGCATATATCATGCCTGGCACAATCAGAGCTAATGTGGCTTGGGTAAGTAGATATATATTTAATGCTACTGTTTAAAAAAAATGATTGTAAAATGCTGCTGCTGAATTGGAGTGCTTCCAGTTAAGGTTACCATTATGTCTGGTCATAGAGAAAATGTTTCACAGTGAAAGCTATAAATTTTCATTAATAAAACCAACTAAATTTGCCAGAGGCTTCTAACTTCAGCTCTCTTGACACATCTCTGAAAGTAAAGCATCTTAGTTACTTGTTATTTGTAGAGGCTGAGCTGCATAACCCATATGTGCTTGAGAAACAATGTAGGTACACTGGATCCCAAAATAAGAAGGAGGAATGAAAGGAAAGACAGCAGTATTTTGTCCTGAACAGACTCGATGTGAGAGAGTAATTTGAACATATTTCAACTTTTTGATAGCGCAGCTGTAGAGTACTAGGACTGTATGATAACAGAGGAAAGTTTTTCCTTATATGACTGATTTATTGTTCTCTCACCATTGTGCATGTATTTTATAAAACCCAATTAGAGAAAATCCAGTTTGATTGCTAATACAGGCATTGCCGCAATTTTAGCATAAAACCTTTAGCTTTCTTTCAGGATAGTCTCTGTTTAGAGCAGATACAAAAAGTAATGGAACTGTGGATCTAGGTGGCAAGTTAACTATTTTAAAAACTAATTTCTGATACAGATCTCTCTTCATTTGACTGACACTCTGGAGCACTTTCTAATCTCCAAATGCTATTTTAGATCAGGATCAGAGCAGTGAGCTGTTTGAATTCTGATTTTGTTTAACTTCTAGAGCAGCTCTGAGATGCACTGAGCAGAGAGTCCAAAGGAAAATACCTGCTTTGTGGCTAAAACATCTCTGGCATTCATTAAATCCAGTCTTGTGATAGACTGGAGGTAAATCTGAATTTTGGGGCTCAGAATACTGACCACAATTCTGCTTTTTGTGTTTATCTTACTCCTTTGTGTTCCCTAAGTGGGCAGTTGATGGTGTTATGGTTACATTGTTTTCTTAGCTAAAATTTATATTGCTTCCTGAAGATGAACTTTGCTGGCATTAACTTAAGATATGATGCCTGCTATTAGAGGAGGAAACAAATAAACATAATGTGACCAAGGGATTTTAGATCTTGCTAGTCAAAATTTCAATCTCTGCAGTGAATAATGGATAGGAGATCTCAATCTCTTTAAGTAATATTAATTTATACTCATGAACAGGACAGAAGCTATAGAAGGCTGGTAAGAACTTACTTTGGGAAGGTTCCTCAGGATAGAAACCTTCATGATCATAACTGTGAGGCTCACTGTTACTTTTATTCAGTGTTCCAGAAAACCTTTGTTGTCCAGGCTGGATGTGAAGCACTTTAGGTACTAGTAGTGGAAAAATGGTATGTGATCATCTACAACATGCACTGCTATTAGGGACCAAAGGAAGTAGAGATGAAATTAGGGCTGATAACAAATTGTAAGAAATGAAAAGTCCTCAGATATTTTCCTGCATAGGTTTCTGTGGTACATGTTTTGTATTAAATCCTGTATTAAGCCTGAGCCAGTGCACTCCTCCCTCCATTTTCCCCCTGTTGTCTCAGCTGCTCATCTGACAATACCATAAGCTGATTCATCTGTCTAAGTGAGGAGAAAAGAAACCCCCCCAAAAAACCCTCAGTATTTTTCTTCTGGTTTTGAGAGCTGAAGCTGAATCAACTCACTGAGGGTCAAATGAGTGGCAGAGTCATTGCAAGGCTGAGAACATATAATTGGAAGAAGGGCTTTTTTCTCTTCGTGGGAAATTACAAAACACTTCAGTTGCAGGGCAGGATTTTTTGCTATGAAATCAAAAATCTAAGTGCAATCCTTTTGATTTTTTTAGTAAGTCTCTCCCTCTCACAAATTAGAAACTCTTCGAATTTTCCTATACTCATTCTTTTTAAAACAAGTCAAATATTAATTAGCTGGGATTTTACATTTTTCTTCTCTGTTGTTAGGAGACCATCAATACATAAATCTAATCTTCGTGAATCATGCAAGCTGGCAAGCACAGCTTCTGTACTGGCTTCAGTTTGAGCAAGCAGCGTTCCATAGGTGGCACTTACTTAACAACATTGTTAACTGTAGCATATGCTTCGTTTTGCTGATTTGAGTGGTTTTGCTTAGGAATGAAATGGACAGAATTTGACCCTTGATAACACAAAAAATGAGGCACCTGCAGAAATGCCATGTTCTCGTTTTTGTGGTTAGTTCTCATTCTGCTTAGCTGGTTAGGCCTGTTAATGAAGTGTCTGATTTTCATGTCACTGTCTACACAGACACACTTGTCTTTCTCCTTTGACTGTGGTAGTTTCCTGCTACACTGCAGAGTTTGATGAGAATTCAGCTGCTGGGAGGAATATGTGGCACCAACACTGTGCTGTGACTCAGCAGCTGGCAGGTAGCCTGACACATTTGCTGAGTAAGCTGTTATTCCTGAGTTTGCAGTTGAGTGGCTTATATTTTGTTGGGAAAATTAATACAGCAATGTGATTGTGGCTTTTGGACACGTTTCTCCTACCTCTCATTTATCTGCTGTTTTAAGACCAGCCTAGTGTAAGGATTTAAAAGTAATGGTCTCCTTTTCACTACCTGAGAGACTCTCGCATAAACCTGTTTCTCTGAGGTATTTCTGACCGATACACTGAATTATGAAGGACAAAGAAATAACCTGATGTTATGGGGTTTGCTCTATTATGATAATAGGAAACAGAAACTATGCCTTTATAAAAGTAGCAGGTTCTGCTGGACTGAATTTTTGTCTCTCACAATTCCTAGACCTTTCAGTATCAAATAGAGTGAAATTTATTTTGTACTACTTGCAGAAACACTATGTTATAATATAGGAAATAAAATACAGATGTTACAAGGTTCTACATTTTCTGTTTACCCTGATACATTCAATTTTAATTTGAATTTTGACATGTTTTAACAAGGCATGGGAATATCTTAAAAAAAAACTCAGTCTGCTGCTACCTCCACATTGGCAAAGAAACTTAGGAAACGCAACCTGGGAAACTTTATTTTAATATAAATCTGAGTATACAGTTCATTACTGTCACCAAGACACTCAGTTTTAGCTTGACTTAAATGTCAGGAAATATTATTCAGGTGTGGAATACACCAAAGATCACAGCTAACGGGTCTATTGAATCGTAATTAACGAGGAGACCATGTAAAACTCAGAACTAAGGAAACAACCCTGACATTCTCTGCTCAGCTCTGGGCATTTGTTGCTGACTTTGATCTCCAGTGGTAATCTCCAAAGAGCTCTGATTCTGGCTCACTTAAAACTTGGCTTTATTTTCAAACACTGCCTAGTCAGTCGTTATTACCAAATAACTGGAGGGACTACAACCTCATAAAAGGCACTTTATTTCCCATTATGAGAGTTAAAGATTAGGTAACAGTATTACATAAGCCAAAGCTCATTTCTTCTCTGCAGCTCCGTTTACTCAATGTTAAATACATTGTGTGCATTGGAACTGTAGACTGTATTTTTAACAATCAGCAGGTTTATGTTTAGGAAATAGCACAATACTTTTAAAAGATACAGTCAACAAATAGTTGTGAAATGGACTAATGCAGCATCCTCTGCTTGAGGTAAGACCACAGTCCACATCATAGTTAACGGGCTCATCTGGCAGCTTTTTCTTCTAGCTCTTCTTTGATATTTGTTCTTGGTAGGATTATTTCTAATTAGATTGTTCCTGTTCCTAATCTTAGAAGGGACACACACAGGGAGTGAGCAAGCAGACTTTGTAGCTCATGCATCTGAACTGCAGCTAATAAAGTGCAGGCTCTTGCTGAAACCAGAGCTAATATTACCTTTTGAAGAAGTCCGTTGTCACTGCTAATTACACAATTTCCCTTTATTATATGAGGATGCTATGGGAGAGGTCTGTGAAAGACTCTGCCTCAAACTTCACATTATTGGGACATTCATTATGGTAAAATTTACAAATTCATGGTATGACCTTGAAAAATATTTGAGACACTCAGAACTCTGTGGTGAGTTCAGCTCTTATTTGAGACAGACACGTTCAGTGTTATCACATACTTATGTGAAGTTTTATGGGCACCATATCACCTGTGTAATAAAAAATTATTGGGATACCGGAATCTGTTTCTTTCTTCTGACACTTCCAGAATAAAGTATTATGAAAACCAAGGCTGAAATCTTATATCAGATAAGATGGAAAATACACTCATGTTGGTATTTAAACACAAACAAAGCTGCTCTAAGCCTATTTTTTCATTTCTATCTTGAATAAGTAAAACCATTACTGGTGTTTTCTAGGCAAGTATCTACCTAAATCAATGAACTAGAATATAGGTTTGTGTGAAGTGCTGCAGAAAAAGTGCCCCAGGGAACCTTCCTGAATATGTACATGACGACCTTGTTGGTATGCATTCTGTTGAAGAGTTATGTTCCGCTAGGACAAACATGATAAACATTCATGGGATGATGAAAATGATGCTTGGGGAGGATGAGGCCAACTTACAGAGTTGGTTTGTTAACATTTTGGTTGGCTGTAGCATACAAACCTTGCTTTTGTTACTGAAGCTTATGTAGAAATAGGTGGGGGAGATTTGCATCAGTACTGAATTGGTGTTTCTATGCAGAATGGAGCTGATACAAAGTTGTAATTTTCAGTCTGTAGGAAGTTCTGAATGCCATGGTTTGTTTTCAGCTCAGGATAGGAAGCAGTGCACTTTCAAAAGCAAATCCTGAGTGCAGCTTTGTTTGAACTGGCACACTGCTGGCAAAAATTGCCTATGACAGCACAATATAATTTTTCCAATGGCTGCTTTGCTATGTAAGACTTCATTAGGGTGCATTCTGGACACCTTCAGGTATGTCCTCTGTCCTTTGGGGAAGCAAAGCAATATCATTGTCACAAAATACACAGAACATTATGACTATTGTTAATTTTACTTCTAAGGTTTGGTAACACGGTTGCAAATAGTCCTTTTACCTTGGACTCACTTCCTGCATTTTGGAGTGTAGACTCCATTTAATGGTCAAATTGATTTATTTTCATTATCATTTTTTTTCAGTGTCTGCAGGAAGAATGTGTAGAAGTGTAACACCTGCATCATGATCCCACTCTGACAGGTTTGCTCTAACGGGGAAAGAAAATAGGTCTTGTCCCAGAACTCATCATCTCGTTGGGAAGTTGTGCTGGGGCATCACTGACAGAGAACAGTCACATTGTTCCTGTTACAGCTTCACTGGATTTATAGTTTATCAGTTTGTTTGGGCCCAGCTTTGTGCCTGCAAAACCTGCTGAAAACTGCTGCCCAGTGGTGTTTCTCTGATCCATTGTCCTGTGCAGTTCCTCAGTAAAGTGGATGTCCTGAAGCCCTTGTGAGTTGAATAACTGTGGAGGAGCAAGCAGAAATAAGTACTAATGATTTGCATTTCACTCAGCTCAGAGCAAACACAGACTGGATACTCTAAAGGCCTCTAGAGAAGTGTTAACATAGCTGTTAATGACTTACAGAAAGCTTTGTTAATTGTTTCCCAGTTAACTGATTAGTGAGATTCTGAAAGAAGGTAAGAAATCACACTGTGTTTGCACACACAAATAGATAATGGCAGGAGCAGATGACTTAAGAAGATGAAGGAAAGATGAGCAACAAGAGGATACCACATGTGTCCTCCAGCTCTTTAGAGTCTGAATATATTTTCAGCCAAATAAACAGAGTCTGAAAGTTATTTATACTAATCAGTGCATGGATTCTTGTGATCAGATTCCAGCTAATGCCAGTCCATGTCACTGCACTGAAATCGATAGCATCTGCCTTGGGACAGATCTTCAGATGAACTCAACCAGTCTAATTGCACCAGCTTTCCTAGAACCAGCAGTTGCATCAGCTGCAGAGTGGCCCATTTGTGTGGCTCTATGAACCAGCTGTTGTGTGTGCGCTTCCTTTTCACAATGACAACAAACTGGTTTAATGCTTTGAAAAGAACCACATCAGTCTGTGAGACTGCATCTTAGGAACCACAAGCAGTGAGTTGGCCAGCAGATCAGATACAATTATGTATGTAATATTGGGTTGGCTGTGCCATATATTAAAGAAATGTATAGCACGGACTTCAATAGGTTTTATTTTTTTTTCTTTTTGAGGCTTATATGGTTCAAATAACAGTTTTGACAGAAGAAATTTGATTATAAACCAGAGAGAGGTAGTTATAGGCCAAAAATAGACGGTAAAAGACACCTCCTTGCTTATATTATGGGTTCTACTGGTTAAAAAAGATTCTTGATCTTGTAGTCTTTAATTTCTGTTTATTGAGATCAGACTTCTTGTGCTTATATAGAGTAAAACCATTGTATATGGTTTTGTTTTTAAAGAAAATTCCTCTCTTGACTGCTTCCTACATGATGGGATAATGTGAGTTATTATAATGGTGAGAAATAGAAACAAGAAGAAAAAAGAAGATGGATATGCTGACTTGTATGAATTTTTTGTTGCTAAAGCGATGATTCACATTATTTTCTATGACATTTTTATCAGTAAACATTATTTAAAATTCTTTAACAGCTCATTCTGTGGCAATATACAGTAGCTACTGTATTTGCTCTGGCAGGCATTGTTAATTCAGCTGTGCATTAATCCACCTGTACTAAATAGGTTTGAATGAGAGCACAGTACTGAATGCATGGTGATTTTCCCCAAAATGTTGGCACATTCATTCACTGATGTGTATCTCAGCCTCTCACAGGGTGCTGTAAGAATAAATGTCTATGGAATGTTGATGGACATTCACCAGTTATCATGATGATCATGGAAGTATAAAATTATCTACCTTGTGAACTTAAAGAAGAATTGATGCTCAGCACTATTTATCATACATACATGTTAGGATGGAAGAGTCAATGTATCTCTACCACTTGTGCTAGAATTCAAGCTTTGAAAATAAGATTAGTGAGAAGTTTCTCAATGACTGTTTTTAATGGTAGGATGGGTTTTCAATCAGTTTGGGGTTTTTTGGTGATTATTAGTTATCTTCTAATTCTCATTGATAAATTTTAGGAGAATGAAAATAGCATTTGTTCAAGTGGTGTGCAGGAAGTGTGATTTGGCATATCCAAGTGGCTTTTAGGTGGTAGGTGCTTATAAATAATTACACAAGAGTTAACTTAATTTTACTTTATTCAGTGTAAGATGTAAATACTTTGTCAACTGGCTTCCAAGGAAGAGATGTAGGGCGCGTAACATGTTACATTTATAAACCTGTAGAAACATGGCTTTTCATTGCAGACTTTGTTTTCCTACTATTGCATATCTTAATCTTTTATCTTTTAATTTCTTTTGTGTGTTATGTCTGTATTTATAGAAGTGGTCATTCACTTTAGTCTGTGACTGCCAACTCTTCCCTTTAAGAATAGATTATTGACCATTTTCTAGTGCCTTCAGTATTATAAAACATTTCTTTAAGTTTGCTCTTGTGGAATAAAAGAATTAAAAAATCATTTTAGTAAGGCTGGCTAAAGCCTGTAAGTCACATATTATTTTAGCTTTTTATGTTATTGAATTCAGGAGGTGAAAGTGACAGTAATGAAAAGTCAGAAAGGGGAAAAGTGGATCAATATATTGCTAAATTCTTATTGAAATTCTCATGCTTAGACTGTTCTGGGTGGTTTTATTTCTGCTTAACATTTGCTGAGTAAAAGTCATTGCCCCAGAGATGCAAGATTTATTGACACACAGAGATGAAAATGATTAGCTAAAAGGTTTTTGCATGAAGAGAATCAAAATCAGCTGAAACCCTACAGGGTGGCTCATGTACAGGAGTCTGAGCTATTTGAAATAAGTTATTAATGGTCAAAGCTATAAGCTGAGCTTGTCAGTGTTATACCAATTGTTCGTTCTTCGCTTTCTTTGTAGGAGACCTAACATTCTGAAAAAAGCTTCCATTTATGTACGTTTATTTTTCTATATTCTATACACAAACACTTGGCTTGGTAGGCTTCCTAAGGGCATTATTGTATTTTCAACAATTTCTTTTCTAGTTTAGTACATGTTTGTTTATTTGCAGACTGCAGCTTTCCAAGGATTGACTTTATGGAATGTTACTACAGTGCTGACAGAGTAAAACCTCTGTGGCTGTATATTCTGATTTGTTAGGTATCATCCTCATTCATTTCCCATTTTAGTTCATAATTCACAAACTAGGAGTTTTGGTAAACCCTGTTTAGCTTTTCAAACATCTGGAAGGTGTTAGCATGATTTGGCTTACAGTGCTTCTGAGCCTGCAGGAAGTACTAAGCAGAACTTCAGCTTTTTGGCCTACTGAAGAGCAAGTTGTGTCTTCAGGCTTGACTTTCTCTTAATTTTGGACAGGCAGAGTATAGCAATGCCTGCAAAGTTTAATTGACAGACAGCTCAAGTGGAAATACATGTGGTTCAGTGCTCTCAGAAGTCAAATATAGAGAAAAAATTGTTTTCTAACTGGGTGGCATTCAGAAGAACTTTCTGATCTCACTAATGCTGCTTACA
>JBCJKH010026422.1:0-13990 GCA_039877255.1 Loriculus beryllinus
GCTGAGCAGCAGTCTTGAGCACGAACGTTTGAACTCTGTGCCCACAGAGAAAGAGCTAGGGGAGAAATCTAATGCTGCACAGATGCAAGACAGCATCTGCCCCACACCATACTCCATGTGCAACAGAGGGGCTATCAATATTAACGTTAGGAAAAGAGGTTGCCCTATGAGAGAACAGGGTGATGGGTGTTTCTGTGCACACTGAGGACCACAGATCTCCAGAGATGAAACTGGGAGGCAGTCACGTTGTGAGCCAACAGACTGTATTCTTGTGGTGGCAGCAGCCTCACATGGAAACCTACAGCACACACCATCCTGGCAACGTTCTGTAATGACCTCTAGTAACATGTTCACAGAGGTTGAAAGCACATCTGTAAAATGCACTACCTCTGATTCTGTGCTGTGGTCCAAAACAAGCTCTGGAGCTCTTGAAGGATCACATAACCAGGTACTTAGCTCTCCTTCAATAATTCTTCAAGCCTATTTTAAGATCTCCCATTTACTGAATGTATGATTTCACTGCATAGTATGGCATTCATCTGGCTGCACTGCCATTCTTAGCCAACCCTTTTGACATCTACAGCTGTTTTTCAGCCCCAAACCCCCACAGAACGACTCATCTCAGCTTGAGCCGTGGGGAAGGTCACTCCACTTCCTCTGATGTTGCAACATTCCTAAAATCTCTTCAGCACCTGCCCTGCATTTTGGGATAGCAGGAATCTGAGCTCCTCTAAAGTGAGCTTTTGGAGATGGCTCAGTTGGGTTTTGAGCCTCAATTTCATTTTTCTAACATCTCAGTGAATTATCTGCTTTTTTAATTAACTTATACATTAGGATAAAGATCTCACATGCCCCAAAGAAATTACTCCTAAATCCTCGGAACAGCTCATTTCTACACGGAACTACTCAACAGAATGCTAACACCCTTTTCCTCAAAAAAAAATATAAGGAAATCACAATGAATATTTACTCTCTATAAAGCACCATTCTGGGAAAAAAAAAAAAAACCAAACCCAAAAAAACCAACCCTGTATGCATTTTCAGCCCTGTTGAGCATCTACAGAAATAATAGAAACTGCTCTTTCGTGCATCTCTTTCTGAAGTCTTTACAGTGTTTTAGCTGTTATTTGCAGAATTGAAAACATAGACTTTGACCAGAGGCTGGGTGGTGTCATTTGTCTGGCTGCAGATGTCACAGCAGGGGCCAGATTTTCACTATATTACCACAACACTGTTCAAACTGCATCTAATTAGTGGGTACCAAAGATTGCTGCCCGCCTTCTCCTACAATCCCAGGGAATAGCCACTGGAAAACCTTTCACAAAAGCAGCACAAGATGAAGTTGAGTTTTCATCAGCTATGACACAGCTGGTCCCTCTCAGCCCCGGCACCGGCATCTGGCCCTAGTGGTAGGGTGACAGACAAAGTGGCCAGGCTGAACCTGATGGGCCCAAGCCAAACAGGTCACTCAACAATGTCTTTCCGAGCTCTCTGAGAGGCAGCTCTTGCTCCTCATGGTGTCAGAGAATGCAGAAGGTGGCAACCTCCATGTGTTTGATGTTTCCTTCTTTCCACAAGCACCATGTGCTGCCTTGCAAACCTCACACATCTCCAGCCTCCCATGGGAACCTGTTCATGTCAAACTGAGTACTGCTGGGCTTTGCTGGCATCAACAATTACAGTGACCTTAAGCCCTGCAGAACAGTGAGCAATGTGAAACCACGTTATGCCAACGATGCTCACAAGTTAAACCCCTTCCTCAAGAAGCACTGTTGTGTGAAAACCCCAGCAAAACAACACTAACAGGGTCATGGATGACTTTTGAAAGGTAGCATCTTTCTAACCAGCCCCAGCCCCATATGTGGAGGGCGCTGTGAGCCGGACAGGACAAATGAACAGATATGCAGACATAAAGAGATGGTCACAAAGTGGACAAAAAGATGGAAAGGGAGAAAAACTGGTGTTCTTGAACTTGGGAAATAAGGATTGGGGGTATGTCTGCCCGTAGCTTCAGCAATTGGAGCAGGGGAAGGCAGGACAGATACGATTTCTGGTATGCTGGGGTTTGATAACATAGATAGCGCTGAGCTAAAAGGCTGTTAATCTTTAAGGTTTACTTTTATGTAAGTTAAAAACTAAAAGCAGCAGCAAGAGTTCTCTCTGGGCTTAACAACAGATGAAGCCTCATCCAAGGTGTCTCTGGACCTGTTTCTGCAGGCCCCTGTGAGCACCTCCTTCTGCAGCAGCTTCCCTGGCACCCCCCTCTTCAGAAGGTGCAGCCTTCCTCTTCCCCCTCCAGCCACATCCTCCACACCTCCTTCCCATCACTGCTGGTTCCCACTAAAGTCCTGTTCCCAATAGACAAGCTCTTCCCTTAAGAGACTTCTTCTAAACACCAGACTTCCACTTTGAGTAAATAAAACCTTGGGCCATGCTAAGTGGGAGTCCTCAGAATAGTCATCACTAGCCACAGAGCTGACACGACACAAATGCTGCTTTCACAGGAGCCTACTGAAGAGCAGCCGTTTCATCAGGATCTGTCCTCAATCCTCAACTTCCTGAGCACAGAGCTGATGGCTTGCTGAAGAGACCATTCAGTCCCAGGCTTACTGACACAGATTCATGACAAGGAACGGCAGATGAAAGAAATGGCCACAGGGAATGGCAGGTTTACAATGACCCAGTAGTAATTTAAGGTAACTGCATGTGCAGCCCTACAATAACAGACATGGCAAACACACCTACCTACTCACGGTATATTGGCATATGTTTCATAAAATTGGTGATTTGAAAATCTGCCTCCCAGGGCTATTGCAAGCCTCAATTTAAGCCATACAAAGCCTTGGAGGAAAGAGGTTTCACAGTGTTTCACCCCTTTAGATATAAAAATGGGAAACCCCTCCAAACTACCAACTGTGCAAACCAACCAAATAGTGGTCAAATCATCACCTACCGTATTCATTTGGAGGTGAAACCATCTGGATTTTATCTGTCATGCCTATACAAGACAGATAACACTCTGCAGGTATATTATCCCTTCAGAGAATTAATAAATCCCCAAAACACCTTCCAATGCTCATGATCAGCCCTGTGGAAGTGATACTACTGATTGTCACAGCAAAGAGATGTATCAGCTGTCTTCATGAGCAACAAAACTAAGGAACAGCACACAATGTGGGTTTGGTTATTTAGTTAATCTGTCTGCAACTGATCAATTTTTTGCCCCTGAATAAGAAACACATAACTATTTTTAGGTCAAACATTAACAATTGGGGCTACCTTACATTATGGGTGGGAAGACAACAGATCGGTTTTTAAACAGAGAAAATAAGAAACTCATGTTTCAGTCACATTGTGACTCAAAGCCAAGAGAAGCCAAGGAATTCAAAGATATTGGCTAACTCCCACAGAGCTGCTTGAAAAGCCAACTTTTAACCCCAAGTGAATTTCTTCAGCGAGCCATAAGTCCCTAAAGCTGGCTTTTAAATGTTACTTGCTGACACAACCTTAATCACAATGCTGCAAAAGCTGTATGTACACAATAATAATGTTAAACTAAACGTTTCCAGTGTTCAGAACTTCTCAGGACTCCCACAGATACCCACACAAGTAATAAAATATTTAGGGAAGAGCAATTAGCTTGGATATGGAGGCTAAAGGCAGTACAACACAGCACTGGTTCTGTCTGAATACTGAATAGAAAATTCAAAGGTCAAAATACACGGAGTAGCAACTCAATTCTGATGAGATGAGAGTAAATATTTGTCCATTTGCAATGCTCTGTCTGTTAAATGTTAGTGCTCAGAGCAAGGACCCACATCTCCTGGGTGGGTTTTTGTCTCAGTCTCACAGGGGTCTGTTCCAATGCTGGAAATGAGTATCAAATGCTCTGAAAACTCTGCTTGAAGGGTCCTAGGTGCAAAGCATAGACTGACATTTAAAAAGCTTAAGAGACTTCCCCCAAACAAGGAGATTGTCAGGCTAGGTCTGAACAGCACTGAAAAACCTGCACTGATCCGGTGACACTCTACCACTGACAGAGCTGGGATTCACACGGTCCATACAACCAGGGAGAGCATGGACCCAACACTGATGGTTTCCTGACCACTCTCAGACCCGTGGGACATTCCTGGGGTCCTGCTTCCCAAATACTTCTGAAAACGAGGCTTCTTTTAGTCGTGCTATAGCACATCTCATGCCAAAAACATCTGGGAAAGGCGAAAGCTGACAGAAAAGCACCAACTGCTTTTCTTCTCTTCACTCTCTTGCACATTGTTTGAAAAAGGTTTAAAGCTAAAATAAACTCCTCTGAAGCAACGCGCTATTCACGGACAATGGCACAGCTGCAGATAGCTGAGGTTCACTCCTGTTTATTATATTCATTAAAACTGAAGGGAGAACTATGGCAGCACCAGCTTAATGGTCATCTGAATGCAATTATTAAGAAAGCATTGTTCTTTGGAAAGATGCAAAGTGTCAGACGGAACTTCACACCCTTGCCGTAAAACCCCCACTTATTTCCTACCATTAATTGGATAAAATGGGTATTGTAGGGTTGGAGGTGGAGGGAAATGGGTTAATGAGCGTGCGTAGGAGGCAAATGACACTGGAAACTCAGTTGTCTACAGAGAGTGGGCAGAGGAAACAAAATCAGATGTGAGCACATTTCTGGAATGGAATCGGGTTGACAAAACTCATGAGACAGCACTTTGTGTTCTGATCATCCTTGAACAGTACAAAAAGCAAAACTCTGGCCAGTTTGCACATGTGTTTCAAACAACAACTCGAGAGAGAAACAAAACCCAGCCATGAATCAAGGCGCTGTATCGACAGCCACAAAGCAAACTCCTCTTGGAACCCAGCCACATCCTCGCATCCTACAGCGTGCGCCGTGCAGGCGTTTGCATGATGCCTTTTACTGCCATGGAACTCCCTCCACCTGGCTAAAAGCTGGGGCAATTCTCCTCTGTAAGCCCCAGTGAGCCCCCTTAGGGCTTGCTGTCAGTCTTTCTCCTTTCCAGATTGACACTGACTGCCTTGCAAAGGTCTGACATTAAAGGAGGACTTAGTTCTCACTGCTCCCCTGTAAGTAGGCTCAATGCCAAGAGCAGCACGCTGGTTGGATTCCATCCCCTCTGTGTGCAGGCCATGGGAAGGGCTGCTCTTTGGGGTTGGTGTATGAGCTGCTATGGCTGCACCTGAAATCTGGGTGTCCTTCCATGGGCAGGTGTGAACAGTAAATCATTTCTGAATCTAACAGGCCACCCATCAGCTCTTCCACCAGCCAGCGCTCTCCAGTGGGTATGGTGGATGTATCGATGGGGCAGCACATCCCAACCAAGTGAAACACCATGTCTGTACATACACAGACCATCAAACCCCATGGTTCATGATCTGTACACGAGCCATGAAGTCTGTCCCACACCTGCCCAAGCACAGATCTGCAGCACATTACATGCTAAAGCATTGGATGAGCCCACAAGTTCAACCTGGAATTCAGTTCCCTTCTCAGCCAGGACCCCCACTGATTTCTGTGAATGTTTTACGCTTCAGAGAAGGAGCTGTTGAGTTGTGCCTGGGCTGTAAAACTTATTTTCCTTAGCTGCTAAAAAAGAAATGGCCTTCAGACTTGAGCTGGCCAACACCAACCCCCATTCAATAGCTATTCCCAATGTTCATTGGTATATAACTGCAAAGGCAAATTATTGGACCCTTTGGAAAAATACATTCTACCTTTCAGCAGAAAGAACAGTGATTCTTTAACAAAATTCACTCCTTTTTCTTAAACTGACCTTCCTTTGTACACAGCTGTGAGTCTTTTCCTGTAAGTACCAGGGATTTTTGGTATGAGGATAACTGGCCTCCCCTTTCACTCCTATTAGCTGGTAATATTGTTTGCTTGTTTGCTTAAATTTATTCCTGTTATTCCTCATGCACAATGAGTTTGTCCATCTAAACCAAAGACATCCAAACACTTCTTCAGCCTGATCTCCCACTGGAATGATGTTTATATGACTGTGTTGCCCTCCTGCCTAATTACCTTCTCATCCTTTCCAGGAGCTTCAGTTGGATAATTTCAGCTTAATGGGAGGGTTGCAGTCTCAGAGGTCACAGCTTAAGCTCTAGGAGAGCTTCCAAGCCCCTCTGAATGACCATCATGCCCGTCGTGATGTTGCACTAGGATGAAACCTAGGCATGCACCATTCCCACTTCGCTGTCGATCCCTCAACTCCACTGCAAGGGCAATAGGCTGTCCTCAACCTGGTCCCCCATCAGATGGCTAGAGAGCCAGGACTGTAGGTTGGCTCCTTAGGTGCTTTAGAAAATCTGACCAAATATAACTTTTGGGTCTACATTTGTTTTATCTCATCCAGCAGTCCATAATGTACAGAGAAAACTTAATTTGTGCCAGCAAACCAAGGGAAAAGGATGCATTCCTCCACTCAGCTGGAGTTACAGGGAAGTCGTTATATGTTATACAAGTAATTAACTGTGCTACATATGCCAGGCAATCCCTAATTCCCTGTTGCCTTTTGCTCACTGGGTTGGGTGTTGACAGTACTTGGAGCAAGAGACCCACACATGGGGTCTAAAACTAACCCAAAAGCTCTGGTCAAGGTTCAGATTTGAGGAAATTTTAGACTGTGATTCAAAATGTTGTGCTTTGAGCTGCTCTGTACTCTGTGCGTTTCACAGCACAGGAGAGTAAGAGTTCATAGCAGGAGGGATGGAACTAGATGATCTTAAGGTCCTTTCCAACCCAAACCATTCTATGATTCCCTGCCATAATTCTTTCATACATGATGTAGCGAGAAATTCACCCCTCAGCCTTTCTGAAAGCACATTCTGTGCTCAACACCCCAATTAGTGCTTCTGAAGGTAGCAATAATGCTGGAAAACTGCCAGTCAGACTTAGAGAAGGGCATCACCTGTAAAACAATTCCAAGGTGACCAAAGCTTGCTGGAGTAGGCATGTATCCGTTCTCCCGGACAAATGCCTTTCTCAGATAGCACGTTATGGTCTGCATTGAAATTAATACAACTTCTTCGGTGGCATCCACAAATTTCTCAATGACATTATGAAAAGCAGAAATTTATCATGTTTATTTTACACCACTTAAACCATCTTCCTCACAGTCTGACTGCATCGTGTGCAGGGTTGAATGGGAACTTGCTGCCAAAAGAAGAAGTGGGTTCAAAACGGAAAGGGACAAGTTCACAGAGGGCTGGTTCAGTGGTGTCCACATCTGGTCTTGCTACACTGGTGACTGCTGCAAGCTGACAAAGTTTACCATGTGAATGATCAGATAATCTCCCGCACTCTGGTTTAAATACCCACTCCTGGTCATTACTACCCACAGGGATTAGATGGACCTTTTGCTTGCTACCTCTAGGGATATCCTTGCGTGCAGTAAAGTGAGCCTGGCTGGAGGTTGTCTTAGTCAGATGAGTTCAGTCATGGCTTCTTACCAGAAAAACATTCAAAGAACAATCTGAATTTAGGGTTCACTTTCAGTACAGGCAGTGAGGGGAATGTTCTTCAAATCACCATCTGAATCCACTTCATTAAAAATAATAACATTTTATTTTAGAATTATACCTACATGTCATAGCCAAAAGGCCTCTAGGATACTTCAAAACCGAATTAAAATCTTAAGGATGCATTAACAAACCAAGTAAAGGAGACACGGAATCCTTCAGGAACTCACCCATTCCTTCTATTGGCTTAAGTAAAAAAGAATTTAGAGAAAAATGTCATTTGATTCTCTTTTCCAAAGGGAATATGAGTGTTATTGAAGATTTTTGTACCTTTATAATTCAGTTTATTCAGATAGCACTGCTATTTTAATCTGATTTAAACAGTGTGTTTTCCTTTGAGAATAAACCTGTTTACATTTAAAATCTTGACATCTTTTATGTGAGACTCGAGCAATCTATTTCTATAATTTAAATTACACAGAAGCAGCATTCAGCCGATGCACACTGTTACCGAAGCTGTAGGAAAGTAAAACAAGAGGCTTCGGGGAAGTCACTTGCTGAGCACCTGGAACAAGAGTTTGCTGAAGTGATAAACCAGCTCTTGACAGCTGCAACTTGTTCTGCAGGTGCAGAAAGCTCCTCTTCTCCCTCTCAGTTCCTTCAGCTTAGTTTGGTTCAGTAATTACTTCACTCAATGCTAAGATGCCACTTGAGAAATAAAGCAAACTGAGTTTCCCTCTCTAGTTTAGGAATAAAAACTCTGCACAAGACATTTCCACCCACTAGTTCAAGGCTGAAGGACAAGATGTCCTGAAATAATCTGTCCAATCCCATTCCTAAAGATGGGGTTTGTATCACTGAATACATCAAGGAGTTTTTAACCAATAGATTAATTTTGACATACTTATTCTTGAATTATTTGTCCTATTCAGATAGCACACAACTTAATACTGTGTTGTTCTAAATTAATTTTTGTATTCAAACTCAATGTATGTGCAATTTGATACAAATCACAGCAAAATTCCAGTAATAAAAATGGCTCTATTTCATAATATTATCTATTACTGGTAACACTGAAATTTGAATACATACATGGTAAAGTATGCTACAGTTTCAATGTGTATGCATTAAATATCATCCAAACTGTTAAGCCATCCCAATTTTAGTGTAAGATCAATTTTTAGCTGGAAATCAATCTATTTTAGGTGTTATGAAACAATCACCTCAATTCTTATTTCATAAAATATCTGAATTATACAAAGCAAACCAAGACTTAAAAAGACTGTTTAAATTGAAGTTATTTACTTGCTGATTTAAATCACAGCTGTGACCTGTACCTTAACTCATTCTGTCTTACATGTATACATTAATAATGCCATACCTTTAGCTCATAAAAGGGGCCCGATTTCCAGTGCAGACAAGAAATACAGAAGATGAAATTTGTTAAAGAAACCCCAACAAACTGAGCTCAAAATTGTTGTGTCTTACTTTCTACCACTGGCTAGGAAAGACATCTTTGAAGAAATGAATTTACGTTAATACTGAAAAATATATGAAGAATAAAGCCGATACAGTTGCTTCTATATTGAAGTTTAAGGAATGAAAATGCAGAAGAAAGGAAAATACTTTCAAATATATTTGGGGAAGGCAGAGATGCTGGGGTAAGGAAAAAAAGCTTTGCTTCTGTTGCACAGCACTGAGAATCAACTCAAGAGGGAGAAGAAAAGATGGGCTTTAAAAACTTGTTTCTCCACCAAAAAGCCTTATAACCAAGAAATGTGGGTATGAGAATTTAAGGCTGCTACATCTTTTCCTTTCACCGTTTCATAAATCACTTGGCTCTGATCTCACAAATACTCCTTGCTCCCTTACAACTTGCAGCACTTTCTTTTTTTCACTGCAGCTGCAAAATCTATAACTCCAAAGTCATCGAAATGCCGCACTTTGAGGGGAGAAGGGGAGGAGGGAAGGGGGAATCTATTTGCTTTGAAGCCCTTGCTCCAGAGGATGTCATCCCGGTTCCTCGCTGGCCTATCTCTTAAGCCTGTTAAAGGGTACTAAAAGAACTGTCAAAACTTGCAGCGCAGTGCGGCAGCACTTACTCCAAATCCCATGAAAGTAACTGGTCTGGTGTGATAAAACAAGCTAGAAACAAAAATGCTCTTTGTTAAATTGAGCTGAGGTTGATGAAGCTTCACATTGGCCCTTTTCCAGGCCACAAACATACCACCCTTTCCTGCAAGTGCTGGTGATTATAAAGACTTCTCTTGAATCACCTGGTGGGATCTTCTGGTTTATCATTGCCCAGATCCTCCTACACTGATCCCAAATATATCATTTCATTGGTGGCCTCAGGAGAGACCATTGTGTGTCCCGGGTGAAGGACAGAAGAATGTCAGATGTTGGTGGTGGTGACTCATGAAATGACACCTTCCCTTGTGACTACATGATTCAAAAAGCCACTTGTACCTTCTCAGGCTTAAGCATTGAGTCCAAACATCATAATATCACTTTCATCCATCTCCTCATCTCTGCTATGAGGTCACACACAACCTGATGGTCACCAGTTTGTGAGTTGGTCCCTACAGCACTCAGGAGGTATACTCATCTAGCTGGCAGATATAGCTCAGGGTTAGGAAAAAAAACATGGCACCAAGAACAAGCAGCATCTAGCAGCAAGATAGGGAAATCCACCACAAGGGAGAAGATACCCACTGCATGGGTTAAAAGAGAGAAAATATTTCCTCTTCCAAGCACACACTCAGAACTGCCTGGCAGGAATGCAGGGGAGGAAATGCACAGGCAACTGCAGTTATTCACAAGGCAAAAGATAAAGCCCCGAAAGTCAGAAAAATATGTAGAAAACCAAAGGTAGTTGCAGGACAACTGATTTGGCATTTTTGTACTGGCCTCTTGGGATATATTTGCATAAAGATCATGTTTAGGTCATATTTTGTCTCCTTTTTCTGCTCAAAACTTTTAGCTACAATGACAGGCAGAAATTAGATGCTTCAGGGCACACCTTGTAAAAGCAAGATTCAACTCTGGTTCACAGAGTCACGATCCAGTAGGTTTCGTTTGCTCCTCACACCTCCCTGTGGCACCTCCACATCAGATAATTAAGACTATACTAAGAAAGGCTGACTTAAAGGTAAGGGTAAGACACAGCATTTCCTGAATTACAGCACTCAGCACAGAACAACGATGAGTTCAGTGCATTTGGGGATTTCAAAGCCTCAGTTTTTCGTGGAATCACCGTAGGGATTGGAGCAAAATGCCACAGGCTTTCAGATCAAATCCCTACTACTGACAACAACAGCATCCAACCTCACTCAGGAGCATTTAGCAGAGGAGCACGCAGGTCCTCGGAAAGCCATGGGATCACCACTGCTCTCCTCTAGTAGCATGTAGACATCTTTCAGTCCCCATTAAAAACTAGACGCAATTATACACTCTCCATAGCATAGTACCATGTTGTTCCTCCTCCTGTTAAACAACGTTTTAGGCAATAAACATTCAGTGCTCACCAGTTGCTGGGTGAAAGCCAGCCGGCAGACTTCCACCCAGATCAGCAGGCAACAAGGCACACTTGGGGATGTGACAGGCCACACCTCGGCACAGTGGGGTTTGGGTTGTAAAAGCGAAATCAAATTAGCTAATTAAGGAGGCACTTTGTTTTGTTTCATGGAAATGGAGCAGGCATCTCAGCTTTGTGCAAGCTGGGAGTAGGATCGTGTAAGGGACAGTGCTGGTCTCCATGTATTAAATAGCATATTGGCCATAAAACAAAGAAATCAACGCATCCTCCACCCTTTTATAGGGGAAGCAGAAGTCTCTCCAAAGTGTAGTTACAGTTGTTGTGGGGAGGGAAGGAGGGCGGTTTTACTACTGATGTCATTGCCAGCATAAGCCTTTTATGGTCACGACTTAATAATTGTGTCTGTGCTTCAAAATCAACAAAGAGCAGAGAAAAAAGGCTCGCTTCCTCCTTGGGAAATGGTGTATGTTCAGGGAGGAAGCTGTCTTCCTGTTTTCTCCATAATTGCAGCTTTGCATGGTTTTAGCAAGTTCCACAACTTTAAGCCTCTTCCATATGGAATGTGTTCCTCTAAACATCTGGCTCCTTTTTTATTGCAGTGATAAAACAGATTTATTTTCTACAAACCACATAAAATATTACTTTCTCAGTGCATGCTCTACTGTGCCTTTAAAAGTAAAAAAAAATATACACAGAGATCAATAGGCTTGAGTATTTTTCTTTTATGAGTGGTAAAATCCTTTTCTAAAGAAAAAATGAAGTATTAATTCTGAAACAGGAAAGGAAGAAAGTCTGGGCACCTACATTTATTATCTCCATGTTTCTAGATGCAGACCAATGACACAAACTCAGATCTAAAATGAACTACAAATCCAGCCAAAGCACATCTCTTAGATCCAAGTCTGATTCAAACGTGTGTCCCTCATACTGGTTCTTAGCCTCTACACATCCTCTTGTAACTATCACTGGAAGAGGACAGAATGTTTTTGATTAGTTTAGAAGTCGTCTTTCTAATTTGTCTGGATGATATTAGAAAAGAATGGCTTGTGCCAAGAAATTCAGAGGGCCATACGGTAACGAAGAGAAGAGCATTGGCTGATTATCTAATGGCAGTCTGGCTGCAATGTCAAATTTCAGTGGGCAGGGCACTCAAGCAATAAACCAGGAAAAAAGCCATTATAAATCAACAGATCGTCTTGGCTTCCCATTCCATTAGCTGTTATTTTTAGATGTACTGCATGCATGGCTAAGCAACAATGCTGCAGAGTGCTCCTCCAGAAGTTCTAATCGTTTCCTCTGCTCAGTACTTCACCTGCTGCTGCCTGAAATGACACGAGCGTTCTCTGCGTGCAACGAGCCTAAAAAAGATCTATAAACAACATTGTGAAGGATCTGGCCAATGCTCACCGCAGGGATGTTGTCCAACGGTGGCTTCTTGAGAGAAGTGGAAAAGTAAATGAGTCATTTTCTAGATGCTTTGACAAATCCTGAACTGAGCAAAGTCTGGCTTTGTGCATCAAAAAAGCGGTGATGCTTTATACCTCAGCTTACAGCTTTGCACCATCTCCAGACTTTTGCTGCCTACAAAGCTCATCTGCCCCTGTGGGAAGGGATCAAAGAAGGGAAAAGTGACTAAGGTTGGGTTGTTTATTTGGGAAAGGAATGGGGATGAGACACAGTGATGACAGTGGGAAGAAATGGGAAGAAATGGGAAAAGGCTTCAAGGGGCATGCAAGCTGTGTGAGCAGTGCTATCTGGAGGGCCTTGTGGGGCACTCCTGTGGCTGACCACTACATCTACATCAGGACAATAAATCCAACCAGCTGTCCTTGCCATACCACAGGTGCCAGACATGCTCCTGCAGTAAGGAGGACCTGGGCTTTGGTGCCCCTCATGAGCAGGGCAACACCTGGATGGGAGAGATGGAGCATCCTGCTACCACCCTGTCAGTGCCCTTTCCAGGTCCTTGTGTACTGGCATCCACCACCTCCTAACAGAAAGCTTTCTGCAACATGTTAAGGACATGAATGAAAACTGCATCCTTGAACACGCAAGGGTTAAATATGCATCTTGTGCATCTACAGTCAAAGCCAAATCTGGGCCACCCAGGGTAGAGACTGCCTGGAAGATGAAGTTAAATCAACTGCTCTGTACCATAGCTCAAGAAGAGAGAGGAGTAGCTGTAACTCTAAACCAGCTCAGGAAAGGCTAAATCCAGGGTGAGTGGCACAGGTCCTATCACTGTGGCTGAACCAAGGGTCTGCCTTCACATCATAGAATGGTTTGGACTGTAAAGGGCCTTAAAGTTCATTCAGTTCCAGCACCCTGCCATGGGCAAGGACACCTGCCACTAGGCCAGGTTGCTCCAAGTCCCTTCCAACCTTGCCCCAGGGATGCAGCTTCTCTGGACAACCTGTGCCAGTACCTCAGCATCCTCACAATAAAGAACTTCTTTCTAACATCCAGTGTAAACCTATCCTCCTGTTTCTGACCAATAACTAACTTCCAGTCTAACTCAATGTAAAGAAATTTTCTGGTGAATACTCATTACTTTTCGGTCCCTAATAGTGCCTCTGTAATACAGCAGTATAACGTGAAAAGTAATTCACTTAAAGTAAACAACACCCCTTTCTCCTTAAAATGGCATTTGCTACCTTCTCCACATAACTAGCTTTCTTGCAGAATGAATGCATATATTTAATGAAAGGCTTATTGAAAACAGTTAGGCACTCTCTTACTAAATACCCCATTTTAAAACTACCTCAAATTTACTCTGTTTCAGAGTACAGTCCAGGAAGCTGCTGGTGGAAAATTACCAGCCATGGAGAGACCTCATTACGAAGTTTACACCTATGTTTGTTATAATCACTTTAGATGCCAATGCTGCTTTTTCTGATGCCCACCACACCTTCTGATAAAGGTAAATGTAGGACACCCAGAAAAAACACCCCTACACGTTAATGGTTTTGAACC
>JBCJKH010026425.1:0-17060 GCA_039877255.1 Loriculus beryllinus
CATTTTGTATCAGATTAATTCAACCAGTGAACCACAAATGACATTATTTATGGACAGGAGCGACCAAAGTGCAGTCTGTTTAAAGCTCTGTACGCAGAGAGTGCTAATGACAAATAGAAATCAACCCAAAATATTTCTCTTCTTTAACTATATCTGTTCAGGTGTCACAGTGCCACTTTAAATGAGCTATAGAAAGACAGTGTTGTGCCATTAACTTATTAGGCAAAAAGTGTAATATCTTTGCACACATTTGAAATGAATACTGCCTGTGTTTCTAGATTTAAACCAGTCTCATAATAGATGATAATTTCATTTCCCATGAGCATCTTCTGCATTTTAAGAAGAGAGGTGGAAAAAGTCGTGATATTTTTGTGTTACACCTTTATGCTTCTTACTGTGCAGCCAGTGTTTTTTAAGGGAGTCAAGGAAGGAAACACTGTGTTGTAATTACAGTCCATGTCACCAATGCAAAACGCTTGTGTGATCTCTCTAATAACTGGAAGAGGTAATCAAGTTCAAATGTTTGAACTTCAAAAACCAGTAAGAAAGAAATTCTCTCCTGTGGTTTGAGCTCTTCCCCTCATTCTTTCTCTTTTGCATGTGCTGTGAAAGTTTGTGCTAAATTCTCAGTGCCAGTAGTCAAAAGATTAAATTTTATCTCATACCAAGCCACTTTATGGCTCCTTAACACTAAAGAGTTATAATTTCAGAACCACACAGCTCTCAGAATTTGACCCACTGCATCTGATGATCTGGAGGCTTTGAGCAGGCAGTCCATGAGATGATGCTGAACTCCTCAACAGGAATATATTGACTGATTAAAGCCCATATCATAATTACGTATCTGCAGATTTGGAAGCCAATGGGGTCATTTTTATGTTTGAAGGCTCCGTATTCTCCTTTCTCATCTGTAAATTCAGTGGTATATCTTTTATCAAAGACTGTATATTCATTCTAAGACACTTAACTGGCAATAGTGTAGAACTGACTAAAATAAATAAATAGCAAATGTATCATGATAGATTCTGTTACGTTAATAAAGCATAATTACCAGGAAACATTTCTACAGATCTGTGCTATTAAATCTTTGTGGAATAGCAAGGGCATGAAGATTAACAAGTTTTCAAATTACTTGAGAGAGAATTATCCAGCCTTCATTCTGCTATCAATTATTGGATTTATGTTCTCTACTTTCAAAATGAAATCCTGTAAGATTTATTGCAAATACAGAATGTTCAATGATAGCAATTTAAAAACTCAAAATTCCTAGCAGATTCCAGAGTTATCTCCTACTCTAATTAATATATTTTTTAAAAAAGAAAAACTTGTATTGCAGCCAGCGTAAAACTGCCACCTCTATGAAATCAGATATTGCAGTTAGATACAGTACTTAAAACTGGGGGGTTTAATGTTCTTGGGTTAGCTCTTAACTTTGTAGAATTATCTGCATAGCTTTTGCAGTCTCAGTTTGCACTCAGTTCCCTGCTGAGATGTTTTTTAACATTGGAACATTATGAGGAAGTGGAAACAGAAATGAGGTTAAAATGAAAACAAATTTTCAGCTTTCCATACTGAGTAGATACGTTCTGGAGCCTTCTGACAAAGTGGTTTTCCCGTCAATTCTACAGAACCTTTCCTAGGAACGTAAAGAATAGATCTTGACAAGAAAGTCTCTCACCTCAGAAATGTGAACAGGATGGTGAAGAGACTTTGAATGTAGAATGTGAAAAAGAGCCTTGTCACTCAGGTAGAAGTGCCTCCTGGATCTTCTGATAAGTGGTTATTGGCTTTTCTTTATGGCTTTTCCTGAAAGTCTGTAGTTTTTAGTCCTTCTGCTTGGTGCTAACCAGAGGAGGGATTTGGTCTCATCAGCCTAGGTGAGTGCCCTAGTCACTGTGCTGTCAAAGTGGTATCTGTCCATGTCTGACCCAAGGAATGTTTTATTACATATGCAAAATTCACTCAGTAGCCTGGTGGCACTCAACTGGGGCTCAAGCTCTACTGAGTCTGTACTGCTGTTGTTAACAGAAGGATAAAAATTCACTCAATTTTTGAAAAGTCAGTACAATCAGACTGATATAATCACTGCATCCTGTCTTGATGGTAGGGCAAATTTATTTCATATTAAATGTTCTGAAGAGATTCTATAGTATAGAGTTAGCCCCAAATGACTTGAGGATTCAATTACCACTTGTACCTAGAGAAAATAAGACATTATTTTCTTTCATTATTATCTCAAAAGACAGAGTATGGCTTTGCTCCTGGAAGAGTGTCCAGAGACATTTTTCTCTCCTCTTTTCATTATTTGGAAGTGATCTATCATTGCTGATTTCATATTTTATTTCTACAATGGTAGAGATGAAGCATAGTGGATTATGATTTCTAAAAGATAAAATCGTTTGCCTGGGTCTTCTCATAAATGCCAAAAAAATTCCCAATCTCCTTTCTTTTCCATTTTCTGGAAGAACAGCATCTTTAATAAGAGGCTGTTGCAAAGCAGATTTTGCCAATAGCCCTTAGCTAGCCTTTTTTACTTAGAAGTCTCTGTGCATACTGAATAGGCAATTTCTATCATTACCTCTCTTCATACTTTTCCAGGGAAAGGCAGCTGCTTCAGAGTGTTCTGAGGACTTGTTACTAGACCTGCAGGACTCTGCAGAAATAATCTCACCAATCTCACACTTAGTGATGTGATCACTCTAACTGTTGCACTGTTTTGCTTATAATATAGCTTAACTCTTTCATTTGTCATGAAATAAATATTCTCTGAGAGTCTCTGTATTTTTCTGTGCCTAGAAGATTTGAAAAGAAATTCTTTTTTCTTTTAATGAAGGCTTATGTTATGTCACACATCTGAATAAACATGCTCCTGTACAGCATAATGCAGTATTAAAATAAAGAACAGATTTTGTACCTTGAGGCTCTTTTACAACCCTGTAAAACTTCCAAATCATGTTACTTTTCAGGAAAAGGAAAATATACCCTTATATCTTATATGTATACCTTATAAATCATGCTGTGCAGCTCATTGGGATCCCAATTATTCTCATTGATAGACTTTATCTCCTGTTTATTTTTATGTATTTTTATTTGTCCTCTGGCCTAATCTGTATTCTCATCTTTAGGTTTTTCTCATCTTTCTTTCTATACTGAATCTGTGCTACTTTACACTTCTTATTGTGCAGCCATCTTTTGAAAGGAGTCAAGGAAGAACAGTCCCAAGAGGTAGGATTTGGATTAGAGAAGCTTTCTGCTGCAGTCCCAGTTTTGACCCAAAGTAAATCAATCATCTGTAAATGCTTCATGTAGCACACTCCACTAGAAAGAAATAGTTCTGCAAAAGTTCTGGAGAAGGTACTTGAACAAAGTTATTTCACTTGTGCACAGAAATCTTTGCCAACATTTTATTAACAGCATTGTTCACAATCAGATTTAAGTTGTTTATAATTTCCCTCAAAGATACAAAACTGACTGTTCTGAAGTTACTGTTGGAGAACACAGCCTTAAGACTTCAAATTATGTTGCAATTTTGGCACTTTTTTGTCTATATCACCTTTTTTTTTATATAATTTTGAGTTTTCCAACTGTATTAATCTCAAAAGGCTTCATAAAATACAGAGGATAAATGTGATCTAATCACTCTCATTAAATCAGTTTATTAGTATTCTTTATTGGAATGGGTGAGAAACTATTTTCTTATCACTTCACAAATCTGGAGTTTTTAATTTAAATACAAAATAAGGTCCAGCCAAATTGCTCCAGGCCTTTGTTCATCTTACCTTGAAATGTTTCAATTTGATTTTGAAGTTTCTTTTTTAACAAATTCTGGTCTAAGTTTCATTTTAATACAAAAAGCCTTTAAATATAAAGTAGCAAATAACTCTGAATTTAAGTAAGGAAAACATTTTGCCAAGATTGGCTCTTTTCTCCTTCAGCATTTTCCAGATATGGAAAACCATTTTTCCAGGAATGGTTTCAACTAGTCAGCATTTGCTTCTTTCTGTTCAAGTGCATTTTGTTATGGCTTATGGCTATGCTGTATTTCTGGTATTAATCTATATTTGTGCAGCTGCTGAAGAGAATTGTCTTTATATCATCCACATTCATACTAGGTAAAGTATAGTAAGACCTAATATGGTTTGCTTATGCTAGTTTTGTTATTGGAACTCTCTCACTGCTTTATTATGATAACATCTAGGAAAATACTATTTAATGTGCATGGGGAGTGACAGTTGGGAATGTTGCTTTGCTGAGTTAGCCTCTAGCTTTGATCACCACATCTTCTTTTATGAAAGCAAGCATTCTAATTAGTTGGTTGTTACAATCAGTGATCATCAACTGCAGAAGACTCATTAACCTTTAGTAGTGAAGCATAGTGTAAGGGGATTTTGTTCATTCTTTTCAATGAGTTAAGAAGCCAAGAGAATAGGGTTAGTTAAAAAGAGTTGAAAACCTGAATAAAGAATGAAATCCGCTCCTCTAGTCTAGCATCCAGTTTCTTGCCTTGCTCAGAAGATGACTCACCAAATAGAAACACAGGAAACTTATATGTCCTTTACTTTTTCTTTTCTCTCCTTCAGAAATTCTTTCTTTGTCCCTTATTGGCATTTAAATTGATGGTCTGTGTTGTACAGGAAGGACATCTTGTAGTTTCGTTGTATAAATTAGTCTGTCCATTCTTCATTGCTGTACATTGTAATGCCACGCGCCATTATTCTGGTCAGTCATCTGGCTTTAAATCTCTTTCAAGTCTTTTGACAGATTTTTCTAGTCTTAGCTAATCCAGTTTACCTGAAGCCCAGGACTGCCAAATTGAATTACACCATGGTCATTCCTGCTTAGCACCTCATCCATAGTTAATTTCTTGAGTTCCTATGTTTTATCTGTGCATAAATTTTTCATTTGCAACAATATTTTAGCTTAGCAAAGGTAAAGCTCAAGTCTGAGGAGTTTTTTTAATTAGTTCCTTTGTTAGTTCAGGAATTTTTGCTTCATTTTGAACTGTGCTGTGTAACTGAGGTTCATAGTCCTTTCAGAAACTTATATTCTAGTTCGTGATGAAACACAATAAGAGCTATTCATTCTGTAATGAGTTTCACCCAGTCCGTGACAGCACACCAGCAATATGTTGAGTGCTGAAATGGAAACCTTGCCCTCTTCACAGCTGAGTAGAGAAGAGCCCTGTCACTGACACCTTAGGATCATGATCAAGATGAGATAAACACAAGCTGAGGTTTCGGTGTTCCTGATATTCAAGGGTGTGATTGCTCCAGTTTACGTGTTTACCTCTCTGCTAAATTCTAAAAGGTAAGAAAAAAATAAGGACCATTAGAGCATTACAGCTGCTTTACTACAACCCTGAGTACTCTCCTACGGATTTAACCAGTCATTGGGCTCATGCAAAAGGTGTAAAATTACTTTCCAGTTCTGGGAAGAAACAAGCTCATTTTCTGTATTCTATCTTTGCAAATATCTCCTTCCCTCATCCAAAGTATTATTTAATAATGACCCAGAACTCTGACAGGTCTAAAGGTAAAAGTAAACTTTGTATCTCAAGCAGTGCACAGACTGAAAATTAATGAATAGACTGTAAACAAGCAAAATGTGAGAATGAGTCTTCAGGTGATCTAGAAGGATTTTAGGAAGATGATGTATGACCATAGCTAAATTCATTATATTTTCCTCTTGGACATAGTGGAAAGCAGAGGGATAATTTGCTATGGCTTGCATCTGGGAAAGGAAGGCTATAGTTAAAGAATAAGTCCAGATTATAAATGTCATGATAAGGAAACAGTGGCCTAAAAATGGAGAAGCTGATGTGAGAAGAAGCTTGGCTCTGACATAGTGAACTTCTAATATGGACAAGACGTTCCCAAGAAGAAATCATAATAATAGTACAAAGGAATAAAAGGATAAACCAGAAAGACACTTACAAAGTTTTTCAGACTAGCAAGAATTCAAGTGTAAAAAGGTAAAAGGAGAAGACTATTACAGGTGAAACACCAAAATGGTATTGAGAGACCATCTACAGAGAATATAATACTTGATATGATACTTTCTAGCAGAAGTGGAAAGAATAGTTAAAAATGGGTGAAATAACTGCTTCTCCATGGGACTGCATTTTTGAGGTTGAATGAAGCAGAAGAAAGTTTCAGAGGTAAGAGGAAGAAGGTGAGAGGAAAAGGACATTAGCTGGGAGGAGGTCAGAGCACAGTGGTCAGGCTGAAAGATTGGATTCCAAATGGTTAAATACAGCAGTGAGTAGGAAAGAGCACTGCAATTCCTTCACAATCTCATAAAATTCTCCTTTGAAAAGCTGACCAGATCTTGAGCAAATAGGTCTGGCAGAGAGAGATGTGAGCCAGGCAGAAGGTAGATTACAGACAGTAGCTTTTGACAGAAGAAAAGTGCTTTATGGAGAAAGGCAGCAATGTAAAGGAAAAAAGAATAGGATTAATCTGCACTGAAAAAATTATAGTGCAGTCCCTGGTTTTCCACCATAGCAGCAAAGAAATGGTGGAATGAAATGACAAGAATAAGAATAGAGCACAAGGAATCAATAGTGAGTAGGATGGTGGAGAACGGGACTGAAATTAGAATCTTGAGGAAGTATTTGGGAGCTCACAGGAGTAGAGCTCAGTTCACAAGAACATCGTCAAAACAGTGGCCACGTTTTGTGGGTGAGATGATTAATTCCGGATTAGTCCAAATGAGCTGCTAGAGATGAAGAAACGTTGACCCTTGTTCAGTCCATTAGTTTTCCATAGCTGTCACAAAGGACAAAAAGTGACAAAAACAGGGTGGTGGGGACATAGATATGTGGTTGATCACAGCAAGATAAGCAAAGGGAAATGTATGCTGAAGGGAAATTGTGATTGACTGTAAGGGGGCACATACTAAGCCAACATCATCTGCACTAAACCATTTCCTGATTAATACTTCAGCAGCAAAGTATTTACCTCTCTTGTTTTTATAAAGACTATAGAGGTCCCAAGTGAAGTTATGCTGCATCCTAAATATGTCACTGGTTGTGTCTCACTTTTTCACATGGTAAAATATGCTTTTGAGGAAGCTGTTACTGAATGCTGAAGCTTTCTAAAGTGTAAATGCATAGCTACATTGCATTTTAATGGTACCTTGAGCCTTCATAGTAGGGGTGCCTATGGATGGTCTATAATGCATGGTTGCTAGGCTTCATGATTCAAGGTCACAGCAAAGTGAAATCTTAATAACTCAGTGGAAGTAACTCATGAAATGGATATCTTGCAGTTTCTGCAAGTATGTCGATTGCATTCATCTTCAAATTTTACCTGAAGGTGTGTTTCCCCATGTGCTGTCTCTAGACTGGATCATGTGCATTCAGTTAGTATCATAAATTAATGTGATTATGTAAATTCTGTCTATCAGTTTGGAACCTTCCTGAAGCTCTAGTCACCTTTCATTAAGACATAGCCAGATATAAGATGGGTAATGCTCTTGATGGCCTCATTTGAGAAGCTGGGAATGGTATGGATATTATGAGCTCCATCTCTAGCATCAAATAACCAAACCGACAGCACTGAATATGTTGAGAAATTCAGCAGAATGCTTAGACATTCATAGTACTGAGCTCTGTAAACCAGCAGTGCTGAATAAGCAACAGGAGCATTAGCTTATTTAGATGCTAAAAAGGATGGGATTTTAAAATTACCCAGTTCTTTATAATATTTATGACTGGTTTGGTTAGCATGCATTTCACTCACATTCATTTTATTCTGACATAGGAAACTGCATTCTGATTATTTCCCCAAACCAACCTTGAACAGTGGATTTTGACTACACTCTGGAGGTGGCTTTGGGATTGATTATTTTCTTTCACTTGTCTTGTTTGACAAGGCAATTCTATTCAGAAATCATGTATGAATACTTAGGTAATCGATGCTAATTGTAGACATCCTCAACTGCTTAATCTGCTGTAGCCTTCTTGAGAATTTAATAAGCCTCTCATAATAAAATGTGTCAGAAGGGGCAAATATTTTGCTAGCACAGCTTGTAACTGATTGTTTGTACCATGGTAGCAAGTTTTCACACAGCAGAAGTCCTGTGCAGTCATTTTTAAAAGGAAACATTTGGTTTAGTGCCTTAAGGGCAAGAATTATTACTATATTTTTTAAAATGTATTTCGTTCTCATCCCTACCAGCACTATGTCAGGTTTTGTGAGGATTACATGTTACTCGCCTTAGGAGAAGCAAAATCAACATAATGAAGCAGAACACAGATGAGCTGTCTAGGGATGCTTGGTTTGGGGAGAGTCATTGAGTTCTTCCTGCAGTTGCAAAGTGACAAGAAGATTTCTGAACCTTTTTGCTTTAGAAAACTCACAGACTTCACACTTTTTAGGCAGCAGGGCTTTTTGGAGTGTAGAAGTAAGGAATGTGTTGCACATGGTTCTACTACTGCCACTGCTGGAATAAACAAAACCAGGTTATAAACCATGTGGAAGGACATAGAGCTAATAAAGATCCCAGTGTGGGTCTGCCATCTATTTGAACCCTTTAGTTTGTCCCTTTAGTTTAATTCTGCCCAAAAGCTGAATGTCTGACATTGGGGTTTGGATGGTGTTAAACCAAACCCTGTGTTTGGCTGAGAATGGCGCCCGTTTTAAAGCTTACCTATCCATAGCTCCTGGGGGATTCATCAGTCATGTTGGACCTTTCTGGTGTTATTAAATGCTGCCAAGGTACCTGCCACGATTTTTAGCCCCACTGAGTAACTTGCACCTTTCTGTTTGCGCAGCTACTCAGCCGCTCAGCATTCAGCATTGTAAGTAGAAATATGAGCTGTAGCAGGGAAATGGTGGAAAATTACTGCTCTGCCTGATTTAGCAAAAACAATTTTGAAGCTGTCTAATTGCATGAAACAGGGCAGAGTGAGTGAGGATCGGCTTTCCTTCCCAAACAAATGTGACAGCTCAGACTAATCTCACATGCCATCAGCAATTCAGCTTCATCAGAGAACTTGGCGAGTTCTGCCAGTGGGAGGAGGCAGACGTGATCGATATAATATATTAATATCAAAATAATCAGATCCTGGCCAGAGAGGAGGTACATTCATCCCCTTAAAAAGTATTCTTTTCTGGTAGCAGGGAAAAAAATGTCATAAAAGGAAGGAAAGAAAGCCAATGCCAACAACAGTATTAAATTTGCTTCACTCTTCACCTTTAAGCACGCTGTGCCAAGTTACAGCATCTGACACAGCCTGCAAAACCCAGGGCTCCAAAGTGGCTGCTGAAGATTACTCCAAGCTGAGGAGAATGGTAGAGAAGATTTCAGCTTCAATTATGAACTTCCTGCTATCTCCCCTCCTCCTTTGAAAGTCAAGGCATTTCATTTTATTTTTACAGAGTTTGGTGTCTGAGATTCCTTTTTATGTTAGTGGAAAACTAACGATGAAAAGGAAAATAATTCTCTTATGAAAATTCATGAGAACACACAGAGTTTAGAAGCTGTGTTATTTATTCAGGAGAGCATAATGACTCCTGAAAACACCAGCATCTTCTGTTTGTGTGGATTTCTTGTTTTGGTTCTTTGCCTTTGTGTGTCTTGCCAGTTTTCGTATCTATGCAGCTGTGGAGCATATGCATTAGGTCTAAAAGTTGCAAATCGTCAGGAATTTAGGTTCAGAAATAAATTGCCTGTAAGCACAACAATCTGTTAGCTTAGAATTTGAGTGGACCTCTCAAACCCCATTTTTATGTATTAAAGTGTCCAAATGCAGAAATCCATGTGCTTCTCTAATGACCTTAATAAACAATCTTATCATATTAGTCTGGGAATAAGTAAGGCCAGGTACCAACATCTCAGAAGGATACCTGGTGTATTGAGAGATCCTGATGTGCAGAATTAGTTGTCTTGGCATTTTAAGAGTATCCATATTTAAATGCCCTATTACAGCTGTTTAAACACAGACCTTGCTGGTGTTTGAGCAGCCTTGCTCAAGGGGATGTGTTCAGAGGGTTCTTGCCTCAGTGTTGCTGGATCTCAGGAGTTACCTGCAGCAGTTGTTATCGAATCAATCAGACTACAGTTCTTCTGGCCCTCTGGGTTCTTGGAATCTACGTCAGCTTTTCCAAACCGTCTGTTCCTTTCAAACATAGAAGAAAATACGAAATGAAAAGAATCCTTCATCTTGCAGAACACATAACCTTGAGCACCCTGGGTCCCAAGACCCTTTACTCTCTTTCAGGAGTCAGTTGCTAGCTGGAGCTAGCAGGATCCATGTATCATGACATCTCCCCTGCAAGATATGTCAGGGATTTTTCTTGCAAAACATATTGCTATACCAAAATTTTCAGCCTTCCCTATACCTGACAGGTTCCTCCTGTAACGTTGTTTTTTCCCCCATGCTTATTTTTACACTGCCTTCTTACTGTTGGTAAGAAATAGCGGTTTGCCTCTTCCTCTTTCCTTGGAAATACCTATTTTTCATTTAATTGGAATGACACCTGATACACTTTCACCTCAATGGTCAAGAATTTCCTTTTCACTTCCCTAAATTCTTCCTCTCCAACTCTATCTCTTGAGTCCAGCCTGCTTCCTGCAAATGGTCCTGTGGCTACTGGTGCTCTCCAGCAACAAACAGATTGAATTCCCAATATAATCTCGTCAGTGTCACTGTTTGAAATGACATGCATGCAAGTAGAATATCCATTTACTGTGGGAGAGTCTTGAACAAGCCTCATTCTGCCAGAAGGTCCCCAGTCACCACCATGCCCCATTAAGAATCTTTGCACATCTACAAAAATACAGTTAGCAGAGGCCTTTTATTTCATATGGCTCTTTTAAGCCAGATCCGTTAGGGAGCAGATATAAAGGCAGCAAGCGAAAGTAATCAACAGCCTTAGTACAATCAGATAGTTGAAATTATTTCTTTGAATAACGAAATCAAAGCAAGTGGTAGGATGCAAGTCCAATGGGATGATGCTGCAATACAAGGCAGCTCTGCATGTTATTATTTTTTGTATGTGAGGGCATAAATTCCAGGTAGAAAAATTACTCTGATCATCTCTCTGTTCTCATTTTACAGTGTTTGTATTAAATAAGGAATCATATGAAATAATTTCAAGCCTTAGCATCCTTTTATTTTTCAAGGTAATATCTGTAGACTCTTCACATATCTAGACTGGTAGTGGCTCAAGGTATATACAGCTCTTATCAAAAATAGGAATTGTTGTAGAAATGAGGCCAAACTCTTAGCTCTAATAAACAGAATACAGAAATTATGCAGACAGAGAAGAGAGCATTGCCATTTATGCTGGCAAATTTCAGCTTTGTCATTCTTTTCCACAATAACAAGAGAAACAGCTTATGCAAAGGAAAGATAGCAACAGCCAGGCACTGCTGGGTTTATCTTTAGTCTGATAAGCTTCCTTCAGGGAGACAAGAACGAACTGTGCACAAAGCATAGAGAAGGTACAGGGTGTACATTTCAAACTCTTTCCACAGCGAATAGTTCCAGCTTCAGGAAACCAGTTAAGTTTCCTCTTTCTCAGAGTTCCTTTCAACTTCTAAGGAAGCACAAATACTTGGTACCTGCTTTGGTGCACTGAACTCCTTAATTTTATTTCAGTAGGGCTTGACTGATTAGTTGTATGTGACACATGGCATTTAGTTTAGGTGCAGGGAGCAAGCTGCACTGGTGGAAGGTGTGGAAGGGGTTGGGACTGGAGGAGCTTTAAGGTCCTTTCCAACCCAAATCATTCTGTGGTTCCATGGGTTTGACAGACTGTTGCTGAACCAAAGGCAGAGCTCAGACCCCCCCCAGTCTCAGTGCCAGGAGCTGGTGCTTGCAGCCAGGTGGTACCAGACTCAGTGATTAGCATCCCTGGGGCTGCCACAGCTGCACATCACAGCTCTCATTAGGGCTCAGCTTCTGGCTCCTCAGGGTGCACCTGGAAGCCTTTAAATCTTGGGTGGAGCCACTTTTCCTACAGCTTCTGAGCTCCCTTTCCCCTGCTAAAGCTTTGTGCTTGGAAGGCCTGTGTGGTAGTGTAGGTGTTTGTGGCTGGCTGTGCACAGCTCGCATGTATGGTGCTAGCATCTGGTTGGTGACATCTGGAAACCCTGCTGCATTCTCCTTGCTCCTGTGCAAGCACAACAGATGTAGTCTCTCCGTATTGTCACAGCATGTGGTAAGTAGTATGTCTGTGCAATGAGTAAAGAAGTTGAGGCAGTGTGCGTTCTCCCTGTGTGGAAGTGCGAATGTTTTAAACCTCTGTGATTTCTTTATGCGTTAAAACGTTTAAAAGGCTAAATTCTGTTAAGAAAGACGTAACTGCTCCTTAAATCTTACACCTTTTTGTGCATTGATTCTCCAGTCTGGAAAGCAAAAGCAAGCAGAGGTCGTTTGTAATTCTAAATACTTGAATAAGATATTCATGTGTAATTGCTTCTGGAATATTGAAAAGAGGTGGCCCTCTTGTCCTTACCAGTGTAGCAGACTTTTACCCCAGTGGGGAGTTTCTGGTTGGTTCTTTCTTCACAGTTGTTATTTTCTAATGATTTGTAGCAGATCCATTCAAATCTGAGTCTTAAAGCAGGCTTAAAGTAGGATAAATTGTCAGGAGAGAAAACAAAAAAGGCCTAATTTGCTTTGGCCTGGCTTGCTCCTGATACATTTATTCTAAAACAAGATGATTAGCATAGCAAAACATGTTCCCAGACTATGTGAATGTGCACTTCCATTGAGAAGGGATTTGCTGGCTGCTTATGGCAACCAATATTCTTGCCTAGGTTTTAATTTGTTTGTTTGGATGTCTGATGTGTTGTTAGGGGTTATAGGATTGAAAAGCTTCCAAAAGTCTTATCCAGTTTCTCAAAAATACCAATCCAGAAAAATACATGTTTACTTTTGGAAAATAAATGTTCTCTCTTTGGCAAATAGGTGCTTACCTATATTTTTGGCACGGGTGTGGAACGTGGGTATCCAGTTAAAACTTTCAGCTATTGCTGACTTGGCCAAGCTGACAGGAATCGGTTTTGACTCACTTCAAAGGCCTTTTGCGCTATTGCCACTGACAAAACCATAGCTGCAAAAGAATATATTCATTTTGAAACCCACATTGGTTCTTGGAACCAAAATGGCTCCTGTGCTGTGCTGCTAATCACATCGCTCATGTGGAAGTCAGGGCTGTTGCAGGTTCTTGCAGCAATCCTCCGCCTTGATACACTCATTGTAGGAAATGCTCCTAAATTGCAGACTTTTTAATAGAATAAAATGCTTTGAGATGTGCTCCACTGTGAATTGTTCCTGTTGTTAAATATGACTCTCTTTGGAGAATAAATTCCCTTTCATTAGCAAAAGAAGATCCTAAAAGGGGGATGGGGATAATGTTTCCTTCAGCATCTGTGAGACACTGCAAATTGAGCTCAGGTGAAATCATTATAGTTCCTAGTTAAGGGTTAGGCTCTGCTTTTACACACCTGGCTGGCTGATGGCTTCAAGGCAGCTGCAGTGAGAACATAGCTCAGGCCTGAGGCTGGTTTTGCTCTTTTTCCTCTCACTAAAGTGATGGAAAGGGCCACCAAGCTTGATGAGCTGCAGAAATGGCTTGAAATGAATAAATTAAATTGCTTTCCCTTTATTTTTTTAAAGTGATGATGGGAATGTGGAAAACATTTTTAGCTGTAGAAGAACCTTCCAGTAGCAACTGGCTTTGCAATATGAATCTTGAAGAGACCCACGCAGGTCCCTTCAAGATCTTTCTTAGAGAAATTAAGAGGGAGGTGTATGTAAGGCTGTGCAGACAAGGACAAGCAGCCACATTCAGAATGGACTTTTAAGATTATAGTGTAAAGTGCCTGAATGCAGTTTGGTACAGAAGTGCTGTACAATGTATTGCATATTTGACACTTAGAGCCTCAAGATCCTGTGATTTTTATTTATTTATTTATTTATTTTTTAGGCATTAGTTGAGCTAAGAACTTCAATCTACATTTAATTTTGATGTGTGTGTTAGTTCAGTTGCTCATCTCCATCCTGCATGTTTTGCAGCTAATGGCTTTGACAATGGCACTAAATTATACACTTCTAGTACTTCCTAGCTGTTTTTTTGCTATAACTAGGACTAAACCTTTCATCTTAACAATTGTACAGAGAGAAAAGGGTATGTCGTTTGAGGTTATGGAAATCAAAGTTGGAAAAGGTGAAAAAGTCTTTGTGCTGTGACTCATCCTTCTGCAGTCTCCAAAGCACAAAGCACAGCACCTTTCATAGATCTCTCAGCATCTGGTCATCAGTATCTACAGTACTACATTAACCATTGTTTTGGTACTCAGCTTGTGTATTTCTAGAAGTATAAGCCTATAAGTAGGGAAATTTCTTGTCAAGAGGCAGAGACAAAACTGCCTGTATCAAAATGAAGCATAAGATACCGTACTTTAGTAACAGAGCATTGTTGGAGGTAAGGAGGCTGTAGGAAAAGCACTCTGGAGAGTGTAAGTGGTCTGTGCAGCCCCAGCATAAGAGAGCACATCTGCAGAGTGGTATTTGTGGTCCAGAGACAAGCAACGACCCATCTGCAGCATTTAGCATGTGGTGTAACAGTAAGTGTGCAAGGCAGAATGCATCTGAAAGAGGAAAAGCTGCTCTGTGCATTAAGAAAACTTCTTCAAAATAACAAGGAAATTTAGTTTTAAATACCGGGCTTCTATTTTCATAGTTTATGATACCATGATTAGGTTCCTTCTGTGGACACAAGTTTCTTAATAGTGCTATTCATCACTGACAAAGGTTAGACTTGAAGAAAACTAAAACTGAGATGAAAGAATAGACTTTTTATTATGTTAGCAGCTGAATGTGTCATTACATCAGAGTCAGTATTGTGTGGCAAATTGCAAGCTGTAGTGAAATTGCTCTAAAAAATATCTGTATATGTTTTTCTCAAACTCTGATGAAGTCATTCAGCAGCACATTGAAATGTATTTCTAGCTGAACTGTTATATCCGATCTTTTTCTACTGTGGCAAAAGAACAGATGGCAGTTATTTTCCTTAGTCTCTAGCAAACCTGATGCGATGCCTTCCCTTGTAAAGCCTTTCAAGTGAAAAACAGTTACACGTGGCCGAAATGAATCTGCATTGTAACATTGACTTGTGGTTTCTAAAGCAAACTTTTAATCAGCTTGAAACAGTAGGCTGGTGATAATTACTTAATGTGTATCAGTCAAGTAGATCATTATGACAGGAAAATGAGCTATTAATCAGAATCAAGTGCACATGTTTTGCAATAAGTTTTCAGAGCAGATGCCTTTTCATAGATGTTTTTAATGGAATAATTGAGTGGTCCATGACTTGAGGACAACTGCAGTCACTCCCATGGTACAAAGGCATTTGTGGATTTGGAGAGGCTTCCTGTTGCTTTATAGCATTCCTGGGGGGACTGTGATTGATCTGAGAATAGCAGCTGTTCCGTAGCTGGCACGTTGGAGAGTGCTGCAGTGTGTGCAGTGACAAAGTTGTTTTATATGTTTTTTACAGGCATAGTATAAATTGCAATGTTTTTCAGAGTGACGATTTTAAACCAAAGCCCTATCTTAACAGTAACTTGGTAACTTGGAGGAGGCCTGGTGGAAATGTCTCTAAATACAACCTGATGTAATATTACTTGCCTGCTTCACCAGGAACGCTGCGTACTTTAGCCAAATACTGTATTCTTAAGTGAAGTCATTTGTAGTTATAAATCAAAGTGAAGCTGCCAAGTATTGTAAATCTAGGACTACCTAACAATTTATGACTTTTTAGATTGCCTGCTCTACTGTGCCATTTTATAGAAGCATTCTTGAGAGCTATATTTTATTTACAACATTTTAATTAATGCTCTATTGAAAATCTGGCCTTGCCTTATTGAGGGAAGCTTTTTTCTTCTGTTTTATACAAACGTGTTCAAATAAACCTCGTGTCTCTTATTTTACAGCCTTCGACAAAAGAAAGGGAATATGGCCCAGAAGCACTGGGCTGGACCAGCTAACATAGCCAAGTGCAAGCCTTGCCCCATGACACATGGCAATGCTGTCTGTGGATCTGATGGACACACATACACTACCAGGGTAAGTTCTGCTGGTGACCCGGTCAGTAGTGGTCATCCAGGCTGTAGTATGAAGATGAAATAGCTTTCATTAATAGGTGGCATTAAAGAACAGTTCTACTTTAGTTTGGGGGTATTTCTGTGTAAAAAGTGCTGATGAATGTAGGTTTGTGCATGTTTGAGAAACAGCAAATTCGAATGACACATCAGAATCTTATGACTTTCATGATTCATGTTTCTCTAAATAGCTCGCTCTTGCTAATGAGGTGGAACACTTTTAATATTGATGATACAACAGAAAATTCATTTGATCAGATGGGCTTGTTCAGACAAGAGGATTTTGGGATGGTTCCTGTTTTTAAGGTTTGGTCTCCAAGTGCTTTAATAACTTGGCACTGTCATTGTTCTGTGGTAGTTTTGTGGGGTTTTTAATTAATTTTTTTCCCAGGATGCATGGGTAACATATTACAGTTCATTTAAACCACAGTTTTAATAGTCTTGTGTGCCAGATGTAGCATGTATGGTACCAGCAAAAAAGTCTCATAAGCCAGTGGGGATAAATTGGCTTGTTGTTACATTGAAAATATGATCACCTTAGGGCTTCAGTCTATAAAAGAAACTGGCTTCACAGCCATTCAGCAGTCCAGATCTCCCATTAGCAAATAAAGCCTTTCATGTCTCAGATACATGTACAAAAGCAGCACTTTAGGCACTGGCAGTTATGTTTAGGGAATATTCCCAAGGTTTTCTTCTCTTACTGATGCAAGGTAAGGCTTAACAGCCAGTAAAACTACCCCTTAAAATCAAAAAATACACCCTATGCCCAAAGAAATGAAAATCCAGGAAAATAAAATGATCAAGGGGAAAAGAAAATCTCTGCTGTAATGTTAACAGTGATGATGATATTGCAGCTACATTATGTTCTCAGCTGAGGAGCTTGAATTCCTCATCCATTAATGGACACAGGATTAAAATGCTGCCATGGCTAATTCATTTCA
>JBCJKH010026426.1:0-34578 GCA_039877255.1 Loriculus beryllinus
ATTTTAAGATTTCACAAACAATGTGCCTAAAAGCGATGTGACGGTTGGACCAGAAGATAATGCAGTGCATTGTGGAAAGGAGATATAATGATATTAACATCAACCACAGGTGCATATATGGAATAGATTAGCTAAAAGTTATAAAGACTCCTGAACACCAGACAAAGGTGTTTGTGGGAGTATCAAACTGAAATTTCACCTTGTTTGTATACCGTTTTTTCCAAGCAGGAAAATAGAAATAAAATTGTAACTACTCCAGTATTACTTTTTCTCCTTTAGTATGCATCACGCACACATCTTTCTCTCAACCCACTGCCACCCGCCCATGTTTCCTTTGAGGCTTGAGTAAAACATTTGAAATGCTTTTATAAATTTGTCTTCAGTGAGTGATATTTACTTGTGGAGTTCATTCTTTAGGAATAAGATAACCATAAAAATCTATCAGAAATAAGCACTCTCCAAAACTCATGAGATCGAGTTAAAATTGTGCTAACTTCCTGGGAACCCTCCAGAAACACCTATTCTTATGAACTTTCATTGAAGTGGCATTCACAGAAACCAGACTATTTCAAAATCTACAACAGTCTTCTCTCACTACCATACATCAGATTTAGACTTCGATACTGTGCTTTATCTCATCTCCCATATCTCACAGAGATCGTGAGGAGCCACAACTTGTAATCAGAAAAGGACTCAGTCGTGACATCAAGAATATCCATCAACTGGAACATGGCCAGATGTCTTTCTTGGGGTTATAAATATATTCCCCTAAATTAAGTATATTCCAGAGCACCAACAAAGCTTTTGTGGGACATGTTGGGATACTGAGCATCCTATTGGAGATGAGAACTCCATGACTTTCATCTTCTGCTAGTTTTTCTGCTTAATTTATATTCTTCTTTTCCATTTTTCTCAATTCTAGAATGGGAAACCACAGTCCCAGCCTCAGGGTTAATGTGATTTAAGAATGTTAATACAGTTCAGCCTAACTACAAAGATAGAGTCTGACTTTGTAATGCATGTGGAGGATGCTAGGCATCAGTTTTACATTCAGCAGAAATTTATACGTATCCACTAGGTCTATCCTGAGCCATTTGCCCAGTTATCAGCAGGGCATGCTGCAAACATTGGCACTCCTCATACCAGGTTGTGTATGTGAAATATGGTGTATCTTTGTAATACTGATACAAAATAATACATTACTAATTATACACCATAGCATCTATGCATATAAACCCCTTTGTAACCAATATCATGATGTATGCCATATTATACCGGTAGCACAGTTTAATTTTTATTATTGTAGCGGCTTGATTGGTTTGGGGGGGGGGGGGCTTCAGATCATGATAACATTACAGGAGCTTGTAATATAAAACCAAGTAGAATATAATGTGTCCATGTAGTATGCAGCCTTTACAAGATAATTCTTAAGGAGAAATGATTGAAATTTGTCATGAAAATAAGCATAGTAATAAGTAATTAATAAATGCCTGGACAGAGAGAGGAAATAGGAATATTTCACAGATTGATTTCATCACAGCTAATGCCTTGTGCCTCCAAAGCAGAGGTAAATAGTAAACCAGTTTAGAGCATTTGAAACTTAATCTTCACATCTGCTTTGTTCTAAATGCTGCAAGATAAAGCATTGGAATAGTGATTACAGAGAGTTTATGCCTAAAGCAGTTTTTACTGCTTATAGGTATCATAAAACCACATACCATGCCTGCTACTTTAACTCTGGTAAGTGCATCTTGCATTCAGTGATGCAGTTTCCAGATGTCATTATGTCAGCCCGTTTGTTATTCCCCCAGTTCTTCTACCTTGGCCCTGACTGAATGGTTCTTTTTTTAACATTGCCAGAGGATTTCTAGTTCTTCAAAAGCATGCACCCCACATAGGATTCCTGTAGCTGCTGCTATATATCAGCAGTTGTTTCAAGCAATATGCGATAGCAGGACCAGCAGATATATAAACACATGAATCTTCATTCTGTACGGCACTGGCCTGTTACCCTGACCAGCAAAGTGAGTCAGATCATTTCACTCAGTAATGGTCCATTCAGACTAAATCACAACTGATTTCCTCTTCAGCGGAGCACAGGACAGAAAGGAAACCTGAGGCACTGCAAGATGGCAGGCCACTGCATTTCACTGAGAGAACAGGTAGCTTTCAGTCTTGCAAGAGCTTATGTGAAAAAAGTTAAATCAAAATCCCACTTGGGACCAAGCATGCCACTTTGAAAGCTTCGTGAAAATGCATGGTTTTGGTTAGAATTTGGTGTGACTTCCACAAGCAGGGTCAGCCACAGAGTTCCAGTGATGGACATGCATATGTGTAGCTCACAACATTATCAAGTGGTAACATTCAACCTCTGATCACACTTAGTGGCAATGCCCACCACTGGAAGAGCATTGCCACAGCACTGGCATATGTCCATTGCCACAGAGCTGCTTCAGGCCCTAAGATTTCATTGAAAAGTCAAGTTTCTAGTGTCTGTATTTACCAGTATAACTTTCTAAATACAGAACATATCCAAACCAAAGGCGGCCATTGCCTTACTTACCTCACCACTGTGGAATTCTGAAGTCTATCAAGATCTTTATAGATGAGTATTCATTTTTGTTTATTATTCAGCACTGTTGCAATCCAAACTTTCTCTGGTACTATCACAACTTCCAAAACCCTAAATGCCATGCTCACAACTGCACTTCTTGACAAACACAACCATGTAAATAAGTGCTGGCAGTTATTCAAAAGCATTTTAAATATCAGGAAATGTGAAAACAACATAAAATAATAGCATAATACAAAAGAATAATAATATGAATCATAGAGTACATTTCTTAAGTCAGCTATGTGAAAACACCAATGTTAAGTTCAGCTGAAACTACTGCAATATCATTATTTTAACTGATCTGGAGTGACATCAAGGATAATATGTCCCATTACAGACCAGAAGTCAAGGTGGGACAAATGATGTCAAGTCTTAGATGTTATTCCTGTCTGTGATTCTCAATTCTGCTTTTCATCTCCTGCCTTTCTGGATACAAGGGATTTGTTCTGGACAAGCAGAAGTTATCTTTTCCCACAGCCTGCACTACTTTGGTGGAGACCACAGTGGTCTTTCCAAGTGGCCTGAACTCTAGGGATTTGCTCCAAGTGCACCAAAGTTTTCCAAGAGGACATCACCTCATCATGGAGCTGTTGCCAGAGTCTTACAGCAACATAAGATAAAAGGTCTCAGACAAGTAATTCTTCAGCTTCTAAATATGAACCCTCTAAATATAACCATCTGACTTTATATTATTCTCAGTAATTATACTTTCAGTCACTTTCTCTAAACTTCATTTTGTTCAAAAACTGAACAACTTAAAATATCAGTAACTATACCTGGGGTTGGTGGATGAACAAATACTTTAGAAAAAGAGGGAATTGTCCTAACTGTTGGTTAAAGAACCTTTCATTTCATACCATGGCTGAAAATAAGACACAGAACTGTAACTGTTAATGATGGAGGAAGCTCAAAATCTTCCAAGATGCTATTCTGTACTTTGATCATGGGAACCCCCTGTTCTAAGACTCACCTGCTTTGTTTCTTCATGCATCGTTGTACAGGGATTGATGTCCTGCCCTTCATTTTTGCTGCTTTCTCCACCATTCCTCAAACATTCTGTAGACCAAAATCAAATCCTGACTCCTGCCAGCCCTAACAGGCATAATCTTTTAAGCATTTTGAAAAAAAAACCAAACCCACCTACAAAAGACAGCTTAGGGACACTTGAATCATGAGGCAAAGAGGTGAAAGAAATTTGCAGCTGATTCACTTCATCAGTGTGTCTGATACCAAACGTAAAATAGCTTAAGTGATGTTCTTGGTCTCCTTAACTGTGAGGATTTGGTTTGCTCTCACATATTACTTGCAGGTAGACAGTACAAACTGAAGAAAAATATCAGATATCAGAAAACTGAAAAAAAAAAAGACAAGAGTTGAGTATTTTAGTCTCTTGCTCTAGCCACTGTGACAATGTTTTGTTAAAAATATTTTACCAGTGGAGAACTTAAAATTTGGAGCTTGTGGAAGAAAGGGAGAGAAGAAAAGGAGAGAAATGCTAGCCAAAGTGGTACCTTCTGCATGTTTCAGACTGGTCAGAGAGGCTCAGAAAGAGTGGAGGAGTTTCCTCTGACACAAAGGAATATGATTCACGCTGGGGGACTTATAACTGGTCCTATTCCTCCAGCCAACTGAGGGAAGATGATGAATGGATGTGAAACCAGCACCCAAGATTTATTTCCTAGCATCACAATATGTCAGAAGAAAAAGACAGACAGGCTCTTGTGCTTTCTACAGTGCCAAATGCCACAGACAAGCTGAGCAAACCAGAACAAAATAAGGATAACCTAAGATAAAAACTTGTCTCCCTCAGCTTGTAGAATAAGAGTAGAGTTGATCTAGATCTGCTCTGGCTGCCTTGGGACTGCAAAACCTCCTACATCTGCTATTCACCCTTAATGTATCTAACAGGCTGCTTCACAAAATTTCCATCACAAGTGGAGTTTCAATAAAATCATGCGCCACAGTAAAACATAAATAAAATGCACAAAGTTATCACAGACGTTGTGACACCTCTGCACCTTTGCTGCCTCTGGTACTAGAACAGCTACTTCTTTTCTCTATCCTCTGCTTTTCCCTGACTGAAACAGAGAAACCCAGGCAAACACTGATTGTCTTTTGAATTGGGGGTAAGGGAGAGAGGGGGAGTTAGATTAAAAAAAAAAAAAAAAACAAAAAAACCAAACAAACAAAAAACAAAACAAAGAAAAAACCTTAAAAAGGTTATTTAAAAATATAAGTACTTTATTTGCTCTTTTAGGCTCCAAACAACATTTGCACACCAAGCTAAAAAGACAAGAAAGGAAGCTAAATTTTCTTAAATGTTTATTCTAATTAGTGAACATGGTGGGATAAATAGCACATCACATAAATGTCTGAACATGTCTTAAAATAACAAATCCATAACATACAGCAAAAATACCTTCAAATCTTGATTTTCTAATTTTACCTGATTCGATGGGTCTATTTCCAACATGAACAACTCTGAGTTATTTATACAAGGCAGCTATACATTACTGAAGTATTCCTTGTTATGCTTTTTACTGTTTTGCCAAACCTAAACATATAAATCTCCATGCTTCAGGTGACATCTGCATTTTTATTTTCCACAGCTGAGCATTGTCTCATCAGCACATATTTCTCCAGAACCCAGAGAAGCAACACCTGCAACTCTGCTCAGAGCATACACATGGCGAATCAAATCACAGAATGATACTGATGGAGATGCTTTTCCATGTATGTCAGAGACATGGAGAAAGGCATATAGCAAAGAGCTGTGTGGACAGCCCTTGCTGCAATCTGGGCATGAAAAAACTGAAAAAGAGACTTCAGAAAGGTGAGAAATCATAGAATCATTTTAAACCAAACAAGTAAATACTCCAAACTAGCTACTGCAAGTACCTTTCTGATAATGCAATATCACACTACATTTTATGAAGGATTACACTCTTTATTAAGCCAGATGCACACAAGTGCAGGAAGAGAATTCAGATCATCAAACTACAGCTGTGTAGACTTAGTTGACTATACCCCACTTGAAGACCAGAAAGGAATCAGCTTGCACACAGAATTTTGTCTGGAGGACAGGGCTTGCCCATTTGCCCTAAAGTAACATGAATCACTGTGAGGACTAGTTATGGTTTCTTTGCCTGCTGGAGGAGTCCAAATGAGTGGGTAAGATGAATCATGTAGATGTCTGAAAACAGGGAGAAGGACTTTGCACCATTGTGTCTTGTTAATCTGTGCAGTAATTGAGTGACATCACCAGCGTTTAGAAGCCAGTGGATGCAGGACCTTTTGTTTTCCTTTTCAGGGCCAGGAGCCAGCTCCCATCCTAGCCAGTAAGTGTAGCTGTCAGTTGCAGAAACTCAGAATTATAGCTGGCTTAAAATAACACCCATCCTCTCAGGAGCTGGTGCAGCATCATTCCCCACTCAAAAGCTGTTCACTAGCTTTGGGAAAAGAGCAGATGCTATTTGTATGAACTTCTAGAATGTGGTTTAATTTACTTAATGTTTTGCTGGTCTTTTTGAGAGAAAGGGCAGCAGAACTTGTGGAAGTTCTGGAAGCGTTTTGCAATATGCGTCAGGTTGGGAATAAGCATAAGGAAAAGCTCCTCTTCCAAGATACCTCTCCTTCCTTTCTGCTATGATAACAATGTCAGCTGAAATCAAGTTAGGAATGTATGATATAGCTCTCACAGCTGGGGATGTTCAGATCTGAGATGTTGATAGGCAGTTGCAGAGCTAAACTACACCTACAAAATCAGAAATAGGGTTCATGCAGCAGCATACATCACTTTGGGTTATTCTTATTCAGACTTCTGCCTGGGGTTATCTTTCATCTATGATACTAAAAAAAAAAGAAAAACAGACAAGGCAGCCCCAAAGAAACATTTCAACCCATTGCTTTAATTCTTTCTTCATAACTTACTGCAAGTCTGAACTACTTTTGGGCTAAAAAAAAAAAGAATAAGAGAAAAAAAAAATCAATGTTTCAATACATCTGACACTTGCTCCTGCCTCCATTATGCACACCACTGAAAAACAAGGAAGATGTGCCAAAATAACACAAAATGACTGCTCTTCCTCCCATGCTCCCAGCAAGGCAGGAAGCACTAGCCTCACGAGAATGTATTTTAAAAAGCAACTCTGTCTTATCCTCTACTGAACCCCATGGAGACATCAATGGAACACATCACTGGACTGTAGCCTAAAGCTGGGGTTTAGCTCAGGTTTTTTGAATTTGTTCTTATTTTGTCCAAACAGCCTACACATCTCTGGTGCAGTTCTATTGGCCTGTCAGGAGCTAAACTGAGCTCCTAAACTTCCTTTTAAACAAGATACCAAGCAACCATGAAATAGTGTTGACTTTCAGTATTTGACCCAGTAACCTACTGGAGGAATGCAGGTAAAACTTTGTTGACTAATGCTGCATTATGTAAAGCCATATCAGTTAAGTGCTGTTATTTTTCCTATGTTTGCCATGATGAATTAAGCACACAAAGCTTTATTTCAAATATAAATGAGGTTAGACTGAGCAATTCCTATGGCTCTTTTGAAAATTACACAGTTGGAAAAAGAATTGTCAATCAATTTTATAGGGAACAATGAATGCTAAACCTCATTCAAGACTGTTTCTCTATTGGTCTTATTTTCTTAGGATAGAGAGTATTATTGTGATGAACATATCAGATGGTATTTTTATGCCCTGTTTTTTGAATGATTTCATCTTTTGTACGTAAAGCCACGAGAGAATCCTGAAAAACCTTTTCAATTTGTTGATCTGAAAGAGTATTTGAAAACTGGAGAAGCCTAGTTATTTCATATCCTTGACTTCATTTTTTTTACAAAGTACAGCTACATGTGTTCCATTTTAACCAATAAGTAGGCCCCTGAAAAGTATAAATATGCCACTCAGTATGCAGGGTTTTTTCACTGTCTGCAACAAGATGTTCTGCCAACTAATTCACATTTGCATAACATTGTAATATTTCCATTAGTTTGGCTGATGAAAGTTTTGAGAGTCTGAATATGTTGGCAAGTTAAGGAACTTTAGCTCTACCTCTTCTTGAGAAGGAAAAAAAGAAAAGAATCAGACCAAAGAACTGAAACAAATCATCATGACTTAGAAAAATGTGAATTTTCGTTAAATTAGCTTCTTACATTTGTTTTAGGTAGGAGAGCAATTCAATTTTTTTAATGTTCTGCTGTTTGAAATGTTATGAGGAAATCGACATTAGAAGTGAAAGAGGCATAAAATTTGGGTATAAAGCCAGAAGCATAGGTCACATTCATGAGTGAACATGGTCCAGAACTCTGCTATCTTCAAAGACAAGAAATGAGTCAAACACTGAAAACAGCCAAAGGCCAGAAGGATGAGATAAAGGATAGAAAGGAGACAACCCTGAGCAATTCCCTACTTTATAAATCCTAAGAGTAGCTGTCAGACCTTGTGGACAGAAACCTTACCTTGGATAGGCAAATTGGGTCTACCAGAACAAGTCTCCTCCCTCAAATGGCAAGAGGCCAAAGCACTAGAAATTAATGCAACACAGGAGACAATAAAGAAATAAATACCTCTGACTGAAAGCACGCAGGTAATCAGAATGCTAAAGCCTCTGCTGCTCTGAGAAGTAAGGGTCAAAAAAATCACATAGGCTCACAAGCTTTTCAAAGAGAAAAGCACTGTTCTGTTTGTATCCTCAGAGACCCATGTGAAATTCAAGCCCCCCTCATCTTACCTGAGAATCACAAGCCCTGGAATAGGGAAGTTACCTTTATTTTTGCTTCTTTACATTAGAAAAACCCAGCAAACAAAAATACAAAGGTTGAATGATAAAATAAACTTAGATCAAGAATATTAGACAAGAATACACAGTTCCAGATCCTGCTGCTGGGGTGAGGGGAAAGAATATATCCCCCTAACCCTTCCCATAGGTTTCTTCTTGTTGTCAGGCAACACTCCTACATACTTTAATGCACTCATTAACCACTGATTAAAGAACTCACAATTTACCCTTAATTAGCTCATCAACATCTTGCAGTCAGTGATGTGTGCATACACATTTCTAATCCTACTCCACTGAAAACGAGCTTGATCCTGCAGACTATTTTGTGCATCAGTAGTCTTCAGTGCAGGCTGTTTTCAAAACTGATATTATAAGTCTTATTATGTGGTAGAGTTCGAGGATTTTTTTCTCAGGTTTAGACTGGAATAACATTTGTGGATTCCAGAAATGTTGCACAGATGAGGAATCCAGCCTATTTCAGCTCATAAGAGTTATTTGTTGGTTTGTTTGTGTTTTTCTTAACATGTTAAGGAATACATACCCATAAAGTCCTTTATTAAAAGTCCAAGTGCAGAGTGCTGCAGGACATTCTTTACCTGCAAATTCTTGTGCCTATGTACTGCTTCATGTAACATTGCAGAACCTCAGACAAGAACAACTAAACCTACCACACTCTTGTGTCTTACGTAAAGCAATCTCTTTGAGCCTGAAGCCACGTTTCAACTCCAATAAAAATGTTAATGGTCTACAAAGTTTCCTATCCAGTGGAAGAAAGCTTTATTTGCTTCTTTTCCACATGCTTTCCATTATAACTCTACAGATGCCACTGGGATCATCCCAGGGATGACTGTGCTGCTGCATTAAATCCTTTCTTAAGGGATAGGAATACATGTGATGCCTTCACTTGGCTAAAAACACCACTGGCAGAAAAAGCAGGATCCAGCAGATCTCTGATTTGTGGTCCTGCAAAAGCTTCAGTAGGAACCAGTTCAAAGATACACATTTTCCTCATGACAGGACAATAAGATGCTCTTGTTAATTAAAGCCACCTTAACCTTTGGGTTCACAGTTCCTCATGATCTTGCCACTGACTTGTTCACACTGTTCTTATGAATTAAAAACAAGCCTTTGAGGGGCCATTTCAAATGTCTTTACATTTCCATACCATAAAATCACAGCAAGAAGAGGTCCAATCTAGCTAAGTGCAGTCTTTAAAATCTATGAACAGCGGCGGGTGAGAGTGAGCTATGCCTAATGATCCTCAGCCCACTAGAACATATGTTTGTCAGTACCACAGACTAAATGCCAGGATTTATTATGTAAATTATTGTACAACCATTTCTTAGGGCTCCAATACTAATGACTTGGTGTGAAAGAAAAGAAAATCAAGAAAGAAACCACATTATTCAGATCTCTGTTTTTATTTCTGCCATCTACCATCCATTCTCCAACATCGGCCAGACTGTTTCTTGAGATAAATCTCTTAATCCAGTAGTGACTGCCAACGAGTTCCTATGTTTGTGTCTGCAAAGGGGTCTAATAATAGTAGAGACATTTTGATACACACTGAGAACCAGAAAGGGAAATGAAAAAAATTGACCCAAAAGACCACCTTACTTTGTACCCTTTGGATTCCATAAGAAAGTATGTTTACACAATTCATGAAGTTTGCCAGCATTTTTGTGGTTGGTTTTGTGTTGGGGTTTTGTGGTTTTTTTCTTTATTGTTATTATTTGGTTTTTTTTGGGTTGGTTTGAGGTTTTCTTTGTATTTTTTAAGTTGCAGGTTTGGGGTTGTTTTTGTTTGTTTGCTTTGGTGGGGTTTTTTTGGTTTTGTGGTGGGTTTGCTGTTGTTGTTTGGTTTTGTTTTGGTTTTTTTTTTTCCCCAATAATAAATAAATCCTATTAAAAAACCCACCTGGGACTCTGACATGGCTTGATGCTTCATTGACTGCTGCTCAGAAACCTCCTCTTCAAATATCCAAGTTCTGTCACGTTCTGCAGCCTTCTGAAATGATTGGCCAGAAATAAATGGTTCAAAATAGATACTTACAGCAGCAGTCCTTCCACAGGTGCATAAAGAGTGCCACAGCTCCTTGTGTGGAGCCAACCCTTCCCAAAGCACCGTAGTCATAATTCTGCATCAGTGAGTGCCTAAAACAAAAACCACCCATTTTTTATTGTTTCACCTTTGTAGTGCAGGCCTGAGTACCTGCTGTAAGAAAAGTCCCAGCTGCCTTTCCTTTAGTTTAAAAATGGAAAAAATAAGAATCCTTCTGACCTCTCTCAGAAAGACCCATTTTTCAAGTTAACAAGTTACCTTTCAAGAAGAATTTAAAAGTGACTGACAGACAAGTAGTCCCCAGCTCCCTATTAACTAATTTTAAGCACTTAAGAAGAGTTACCCTGAGCACCCTAGGAGACAATGAGGCACTTACTGACAACAACTGAAATCTTGGTGGTATGAGCAGCTTGTTTTTCTGTACTGACTACATGGGAGACTTGGGACAATTATTTTCCTAACTGAAGTGTATCAAGTATGTACCTGAAGTTAGGCTAGATGAATGCAGACCTTCAGAGCCTAAGGTTTACAGAGAATCAGTGCACTTCAAGTGCTTCTGTGGACAGGTCATTTTTTTAAAAGGCTTTTAAAGCCCTGTGTTACATTGTTAGGTATGTAATTTGCACTGAATTCACTGGAGTTGAATAAATGCTTTCAAAAGACTTTTTCCCAAGCTCATTTGAAAATATTACCTCTGGTTTTCACCCGTTTTGAGTGGCTGTGCACATCAACAAAGCAACTGAATACCTAAGAACAGTTACAAAGTTATGGGAGGAGGTACAGTTGAGGAAGAGAGAAAAATTGTATTACCTTGCTGGTATTTCTAGCACTTCAGAGGCTACTGCAGAATCCTACGAGCTTTGCATGATTGATGTGATTTATGATGGTCAAAGAGCCATGAGCAGCAGCCATATCTGATGTCACAGCTGACACCATTCCTCTTCAGTGAGAACACATAGGAGCATTAGGCAGTGATAGAATACAGAGTCTACCTCTGTGATATGCACCACTTTAACCCTTTATAAAAGCATGTTTGGTAAGGGCTTCTGTATTTACTATAAGATAAAAATACCCTTATTTTAGCAAAAAATCCAAACAAAACCTTCATTAAATGTAAACAAATTGAGGCTCAAAGGAGAAAAGCAGCACACACATTAAATTGCATGGTTTATTTAACATGCAAAAAATCCAGAGAGAGTTGAGGATTTACCAGAGCAGATCTGATAATATCCCATATGTAACTAGAGAAAAGAAAACAAATATCTCAATGTATCTAGCAGACCATCACTCCTCTATGCTGCAGGAAGAAGTAAATTCTTTTCTCTCTTGAGATAAGCCATTTAAACGTGAGATATGTCAGTTGTGTTTTAACATATAGTCTCACAAAAATAAGATGCACAATACAAAAAAAAAAAAAACACAAAAAAAAATAACCCACGAAAAAACAAAAAAGGCAGACAAAATTGGTAAGGAACATCCACCTCCACTTTTCCCACTGCTGCCATCATAAAAAGAAGAAAACACAGCACCAACCCTGGTTCCTTTCTCATTACTGACTTAGAAAGAAAATAATACCCCATTGGTGTCAGTTTCCATTTGGTCCATTTTTATACAGCTAGTGACATGGCAAAGTTAAAGCAATTCATCTTCCTAAAACTAAGACAATATTGTTCTGCTTAGAGGAGGTACTTTACTCTTCAAAGGAGTAGGTGGAAGAGTCAGCAACAGTAGCAGCAATGAGGATGGATAACATCGCCCAAATACACTGTCATCAACAATTTACCAAGAGTTAACCCACCTTACTGTCGTGGACAATTATTTTACCAGTGTACTCATGTCATTGCCTGCTTCTAGTATTTCCTACTACACTGTGCTCTCTGTGATCGCACAAGTACCTGCTAGATCAACTCTTCAGCCTGGCTTTGTCATTTTAGCTGCAGGCCACAGATTTGCACATTCAAAATGTTCCATCAGAAATGTCAAACATCATGAAGAATGGAAAGGAGAAAAAGAAAAAACAATCACTGGTAACACATAAAACATGTATTTTTGACTCAGATCAGCACTATTAGTAACTTTAAAATAAAAATCTGTGCCTACCTAATAAGGTTTTGATCTGCTCACTACACCTTAGCCAGACATGCCTTCTGTCTGGGATACTAATACGGGACTCTACTGGGTAACATGCCCTAGACCACACTGCAAATCAATATGCAGGGTAACATGGAAGGTGGACTTTGGACAACCTCAGATAGCTGTTGCCAATATTTATTGGCAAAAGTGATAAATAAAGGATTTCTACGGAGAAAAGCCGACTTTGTATTGAATAATTTGTCACAGAGTGCAACATAATTTATTTACTCTTATCTAGGACACAGCAGAATATATTGCATTGGGCACACAACTAAATGGAGTGAAAGGTAGAATGGGTATCTCCCTCCAGTTAAGATTTTATTTTATTATGTTTTTTATTCTGGATGAAGCCAAATTCCTGCGTTCAGCCATGCTGCAGTAGACTTCCTGATCCTACCACTGTAGCATTACAGGTGAATATGGTTTATAAGAAGCTCAGTGAATATTGGAAAGCAGAGTCAGCTCTAGAAAAAGAGTACTGCAGTGCAAGGCTGTTCACTGTGTTAAATAAAGACTGAATTTTAAGAGAGTTGTGGTCCATTTTCTTCATTATAATATATGTGATCTCTGAGACTAGTGAATAAAAATGCTATAAAATCTCCAGCCCAGAGCAGGTTATGCTTTTACAATAAGAATTAATAATATCTAATAATCTGTGAGTCACTTAACCTCTGGACCTAATATTTCCACTCTGTGAAACAGAGATATTGTGTATTACCCTCACAAAAATCACTATTATGATGAAAGAATATTTCTTATACCTAATCCTTCTTAACAGTATTTCCTTTTAGAAAAAGATTAAAAACCTGATGTGAATACATGAGCTTGATGTAAGCTCAGCTACATTTTCTTTCATTACAGAAGGCATGAAATATATGTTCACATGAGACACAGGTTAAGGCCTTACTTCTCCTTTCTCTTCATAAATTTGCTCTCTGCTAGAAATTAGATGCTTTTTAGTTATTTACTGAGGTTTGTCATGGCCTCTAGTGGTGGCAGTCTGAATGGGACGTTTCCCTCATTCCAGACTGCCAGGCTAAATGATGGTTATGAACAAAAAATTTGTGTTGTGAGTTTTGTCTCCCACTCTCTCATACAAAAAAGGTGGGAAAGAGCTTGCCAGCAAAGCTTTTGTATAGATGACACTTTGGGATGACAAATATAGACTCTTAGAATGGGAAGAAATAACGTCATTTGCTCATCAACTCTACAACCAGCTAATGTAAGCCCTTACCCAATATTTCTTAATGTTTCAGCATAGTGCCCAAAAATAGCTCCTCTTTCCTAAAGTTTGCCTCAAAGCCTTCAGTGTCTATGGTTTTTAAGGTATGCCCAACTTCACCCTTGGTCCAGTGGAAAAGAAATCTGAGAATGGTCTTTCTTAAAGGGGACACACAGGTTAACTTTAAACACCCTTTGAACACAGTCTGTCTAACCATGTTGCAGTAACAAGCAACCATAACAGCAGTTTTAAGATCTGATTTTCTAACACAAGAAGTCTTTCTGAACTTCATTCCTTAAGCTGTCTTTCGAGTATTCCTCAGTTTCATTTCAAAAGCATGACACTATCCCTCAGTTGAGGGAAGCATATGCATTTTTCCTCACATACAAGAAAAACCTTCTGCATGCACTGTCAGCCCTAAATGTCTTCTTTGCTAGCTGCCATTTATCATTTTTACCTACCCCAAAAATCATTCTCATAAAAAGACTTCATCATCCAAAACCAAGAGTCTTTACTAAACACTGCAAAAGTCTTTTAATGGTTTCTGCTTTTCTTCCTCCTCCTCCCTTCAGGTCCAAAGGCCCTGAAACAAGCAAATCACTGACACTAATGTGTAAGAGCATTGGCAGCATTCACTTTAGACACCACATTATCTGTGTTTAATGGATCTGAGATAATCCATTTCCAGCACACTTGCTAGCAGAAACCAGGCTTTGCAGAGTGCTTGTCAGAGATGTTTGAACTAGAGGTGCTCAGGAAAGGCCAAATGAAAGGTGAATCTATTTAAAGCATTTCTTCAAGAGCTTGTACAGAATTCTCACTCTTTAATTTTTAGTTTCGTCTGAAACACAAAATCCTGAATAGTCAAATAAATACAATAACAACATCCATTTTCTCATTCAGGTCTTCAGCTGAGTTACCAAGAGAGGCTACAGCCCTCAATGGAGGAGCCCACAGAACAGCCTTGAAGTGAGTGCTTACGTGTGCTGGGAAACTGAGGTACAGATAGAAGATCACACAGATAGGACATGACGAGGTCAAAAATAAGCCCAAATTTTCCCAATTCCTAGGACCCCATCCTAATCCCTGAACACATTCCTTTTTCTGCAAAGGGTATTTCATAGTGAACCATTAAATCCCACCACCGATCTCATCTTTCTCTGTGATATCACATGTTGCTTTCATTATTATTTTGTGCTATCCTTTGGCTCTCCTGCTTCACTTCAGCTCTCTTGACTTGGCCCACAAGCTCTTCAAAAGCACAGTACAAGTAGTATTTCTGTTTCATGCAAAGCTCGCCTAAAGTTGTGGCAGGGAAAAGGCTGCAGAAGAGCTGTATCGTGTGACTTCCCAAATGAAACCAGCTGCCTATTATTTACATGCCTGTAACTTTAGACAAAATTATGTGAGCTGGAAAGCTAATCTTTGGCCACCCTTTGACAAAGAGAGTTCTTTATAATTATTTTTATTAACATTTTGTACCGTTAGCATAGAAATTTTATCACAGTTGTGACCTTGTTGTTGTCTCCTGTCAGACAATTTTGCTGCTAAGCTAATTACAGTAGTGATATCGGATAGTTGACTTAATGTGTCTTTAAACTATAGCTGCCAAGTCTACTATTAAGAGGCCAACAATAAGTGACATCAATTTCTACAGGTCATCAAGGTCCAGGTGCTTGTGGCAATTGATGGCAATTACAAAGCTCTCTGGCAGTCTTTAATCTGCTTCCTGACGGGCAAAGGCTTCACGCCAGGTTCCCTGTGCCTATAGACTATCCACATCTGTTAACCAGAATACCTATCCTAGAGCTAATTTGAGAATACCTATAGAGGCCTGTGTAGGTATAAGTTTAGAGCAGGAAATTGTCACCATGGTCTCACCAAGAGTAGCTGGGAGTCACTGATGCCATAAGCTTATCTGCAAGTTGAAGATTCTATACCTTTGAAAAATCAGTTATCACACTGTGAAACAGTGAGTCAGTGCAGAAACTGTGTCACTTTTGAGCCTATATATTAATGAACATTCATCTTTGCAGCTACCAGTGGGGAGGAGGGCCTTGACTTATTTCACCGCATATTCTTATTTTGCTCATACTCTTCCTGGCTTACTTCATACAATCTTTTCATAGTCATTCTTCCTGCTTGAGGTCTTGCAAGTGAAAACACCTGACAATTAAGTGGCACTGGTAATTATATTTCCCAAAGTCAAGATCTGGTGAGTGCATGAAAATAGTCATAACACACCTAGTGGCTTTAACCAAAATTAAAATTTTACTGCCTTCAGAGCATCTCTTCCTTGAATACCACTGAAAACCGAGCTACCATATGTTTTACCCTATGTACTCTTAAGTGCAGATAGGCTGTGTTTATGGCACATCAACATCATCTAATCTGCATCTGTATTCTGGGTTTGATTTTTTTTTCCTCCACTTAACATTTTAAAGGCCAAAGTTCAAAGGCCCAAACAGTCAACCCTCAAAAATATAAAATGGCTTATGCAACTTATTGAGAAATACATAACTATTTTCCTGAATAACGCAGCAAACTTCATGGAGCTCTCAATAGAGATAATACACAGCATGAGATATCTTCTTTTGGAGGAACTGATGATAATGCTTCACTGGAATATTGTGCAATAAAATATTTACCACTAATATGATGGAAAATCTGAAGATCCAAAAATAGGAGGTGGCAGGAGCAGGATACCTCAGTACCAGGTCTGAATTTTTATGGTCTATTCACAGCCAGCATTTTGAGGCTCAGGACAAATCCTGCAATATACCTTCCTCTAAAAAGAATTTATGGTCAGGAAGAAAGCTGACTAGTGGTATGAACCCACAGTAAAACAAACATACACAAATCCTGGTACTCCTCAAAAGGTAATAGATTCAAACCTATTTCCATCCAATTATTTCTTCATTTTCAGAGAGCACAAAGGAATGAAAGTATTCAAGCTTTATCTTAACCCTGCCAGACCTGCGTAACAGAAACAGGCTTGTAGCTTAAGGCAAACCCATACTTATTTCTAGAACCTTAGGCTCTCTGGCAGCACATCTCATGGGCTGTAAACATCCCACATCCTCAGTTTGCTTAAGTCCCCACTTTAATAGATCTTCAGTGTAACACATTAGTGAAAAGACATTAACTAACTAGCAAGCTAGGTATGCGGCAAGTTCACTGTCTCTTTTGACAACATGGAAGTACATAAAATGTCATTGGCCTTTCCAAAATAATTTTCATTTTTTAATGTTGAGAAAGATGTTTTTATTTCTGAATTTAATTCAAGTTCAGGACAACGGCAATTATGTGAAAATCCTAGATCTTATGAGACACTAGTCTAACCATGTCCGCAGCTTTTGTCTTACAGTGATAACACAGAAGAAAGGTCCCAGCTTTTCATGATCCTACAGATTTCATTTTCCTATATAGTTTTGCAGTAGTTAGGGGTTTAGAATTTAATTGCCAGCACATGACTGTTCTGGATATTCTACATAATGAAAGTTCTCCCTTGTAGTTTTAAATTAATATATGCATATTTGCACATGTTTCTGTACATATATACATTTACCTAAATGTCAACGTAAATGATAAATATGCAAATAAATCCTGGAGAATGTAAATTATAGCATGTATGTAGCAGAGTCTGTTGTATTTGGGTTTGTCTACTGATTTTCATTTTAATTCCTTGCTCTTACATATTCATTACTTCTAAAAGACTTTCTTTTATTATTATTGTTAATATGTGATGTTACAGTAGGACTTACTGACTCATGGGTTGCTCTTTTAGGTATTATATAATAGACAGAAATGTTTTGTGATTATTTTCAAACGTGTCTCTTGGCTCTTGACATGATCCATGGTCTGGCTGAGCCATGTAAGTTAGCAAAATCCCAGACAACCCTTCCTACTGACTGTGCAGACAATGCAGGGGACAGAAGCATGGTGAGGGATTGGGATTTTGGCAGTTTATAGTGCCTAGAATATACATGCTACTTCAAGGTTCACAGATTATTTTAAAGGTAATTTCCCAAATGTTTCTAACTCTGATTTTGCCCAGCTACAACTTCTTCAATCATTTAAGCTTGCTTAGACCTTCTAAAATTAATATTTTATGCTTCATTTTATATCTTAAAAAAAAATAGCAACTCTTTTAGTTAAAAAAATATAACACAGAAGCAGAAGCATTTTTCATTGCAAGTTTACAATTACGAAACACTTTGAAAACTCAGGATTTGATTTATAAGGTCTAATCTTGTATAAGATACTTGATTTCTGCATGAAGTGTAAGGGCCATTTCTTCAGAACAGGTACAGTGTTTTCAAGAAGTTTTGAAAGTGAATTTATAACACACTTACTTGGCCATTGCTATTTTGACTGCCACTGGGAGTTTACTCAGGCTAAAGCTACTCTAAATAGCAGTAACTTCTAATATGTACTTTTGTGCGTATTAGCTCTACCAGGGTTACCAGTTTCGTTCACTGACAACAAATTATAAAGGTCATGAATCCCTGCTTAAGTGTGATAATTTTGGTCTGTGAGGTTGCAGGAACTGATCCAGTTAATAAGATAGGTTTGCTCAATTAATAACTTGCTTCCTAAGCCTTTAGTCACCTCTGACACATAGCAGATTAATTGTAGGCAAATGAGAAGCTATTCTGGTGTCATGCTTTGCTATTGCTCAAAGCAGAAGCATTTATTTTAACTTGCATAACAATCAGACTTTGGTAATTACAGGAGGAAGCTTCTTAGTATATAAATTACAGGCTGATGACCCAGATGAACTCCCTTCCCCAGCAGTCAAGCCTTCTACCTCAACATGAAAAGAAATCAAGTCCAACTTGTACTACATAGAGGAGCCACAGTTCTTCTTTGGTGCTGTAGTGTGATGGCGGAGCTTCAGAGGGCCTATAAGCCAAATTGCATCATATATAGTTGGAAAGGGTAGGAGTACTGGATCTACCTATGGCTTGCTTCAAAGACAGTCTCACTGAAAGCATTTCAAGAGAGCATTTGACCACGGTATTACTTAACTTGAAACCTCTGGCTTTGCGCTTAGCATCCCAGCCAAAATAACACTTTAGAGGAGACAAACTTTTACTTTTCTGGCTCTGCCTAGATGTGAGATGGAAGCAATTTGCTGCAAATCAGTTATCAAAATCAAGCTTCAGTGAGACTAAGATATGCAAAGTTTTAGACATATTATTATTCTGCATCACTCCATAGAAAGGTGGACACTTCGTTTTTTCCAGGTTCCTTAAGGAGAGAAGGAATGTTTTTCATTTTTGCACATGCTATAACTTTCTCACATATACTCCTTGTCAAGACCTCAAGCTTCTTGCCCTCATGTAGCTGCACAGCACTGCAAAACACTGCTGTTCAGAGCATCTCAGCAGAATCATGGAGCCAGGGGCTTTGACAACCCTAGGTTACCTAAGGGTGTTTGTGCCTGCAACCACTTAACCCAGCCTTTGCAGCAAGATGCCTTGGTAGGAGAGAGAAGTTCTCAGTATGTGACTTACAGGCTGCCTTTTTGGGTGAGTATGTGTATTTTGTGAGATCCTTTTTCCATCTGGAGAAAACTACCTCACTATTTTAGGCCAGAGATTAATTGGTGACTGTGGCAATATAGAAATCATAGCTGCACACAAAGGTGGTGTGGCAGTTTCTGATAACTTTACTACCTAAGAGAGGGTAGATGTAGAAGGAAGATGTGGAAAGAGCACTTTGAACTGCCAGGACCCAATAGCAATTTGAATGTATTTTTCAGTTCGGTGTGACACAATACATAACAACAGCACAACTCCAAATCAGCATGATCCTTGTGCAGAAATATTTACTGTAAAGACAAAGCAATATAGGATAACAGCTTTTATGATAGTTGCCAGAAAGAAGATCAAAGTCTATTTCCCAAAGATTTCTAACTTAAAGACAGAGAGGGAAATAAAAAAATCATTTGATGAACTTAGCTGAAGGATTTTCAGAGAGCAGCCACTGTCTATTTTTTTCTTGTCATGACTACTAAAGTAGCTTGGGATTCTATGCTGATCATGTCTGAAAAGATTAAGTTACCCTGAAAATTAAGATATTTATGAATTGCATGCTACCACTTTAAAATTATAAATAAATGAACAAAGTCCCTTTTACAGCTATTATGTCTCAGTAAAATATGCTGCAAAAAGAATGAGGTTTTGGGTGAAACTTCAAGCCACCTGAAGGTTTCCATTGACTTAACAAGGCCAATTACTTCGTCATTTCCAATTTCCTTTTATTGTTTTTTTAATTATAATTTTCTATTTCCCTTTGAGCACGCAAAACTAATATATGTGTTTTTATCACAAAGAAATAAGATTTCAGCACTGCTGAAATCTGCAAGAGCAAGTGGGCATGGAAATGCCTTTTATTTTTCTAATAAAAGTTTTAATAATGATGTATATATAAGCCTTGCAGCTCTTCAATAACAGCCTGAGCCTGCATGTTGCTTTTAGACCTCAGCTTCCCCTGAAGCCAGTGAACTATTTTTTTTACAGGAAACAATCTCATGCCAGCCCTAAGGCAATGAACAATATTATCTAATATATCTTTTCTATCTTGAACCTCTATGATTAGGTTTTTTAACTATATCAGAGAATACTTACGAACACAGGACAGCAGATACACAGATCCCAGCCATTTGCTCTCCTGGTGCTAGAGGGGGTACATGCTCCCTCCCAGCCTTGTACAGTGAGTGTTGGAAGGAAAGAATGCTCCCAGGGTCCCCAGCTGCTCTGTCTTGCCATGGCCCTGGGGCCAACCAGAGCCCCTGTGCTGCAGCAATGCTTCAATTGCTGGCTCTGCTACACGGATATAGCAAAGGCCTTTATGGCCAAAAGGTCTGATTGCCAGCAATAGTGCTAGGACCCAGAAATCATTGCAATCTCAGACCTCCTTGGTGTCCAACCACCAGCACAGGCTGCTTGGATACAGGTATTTCCAGCACAAAGAGCAACTCTGGTCAGAGCAAATGCTGGAACAAAATCTACTCCCCTGTTCTTGACTTATAAACGCACTCTGTTCAAAATTCAGCACTAGAATTTTCAGCTTTCATTAGAAGGCTTTTTTTGAAGCGTCTTATATCTGTTTGTACTCAAAAATGTGCTCAGAGTTCATTTACATTGTAATAAAGAATATAATTCCTTTGGCAAATATTACAATTACTTATATATTTCAGTGAGAACATTGCTTTAATGAAAGCAACAACAGTAAGAAAAGCATACAAACAGTTCTTTCTGCCTGTTGAACTGTGACAACTGCTTTGCCTCCTATTCACTCTCATTAACAGTGAGAATAGTTTTCCCCAACAAGTATTTGTAATAAAAGATGCAGGCAGTTCCAAGTTTGTGGAGATTAGCACTTTGAATTTAACTGCAAAAGCTTTCAGATGCCTGCTATGGGATGTATCCAGTTAAAGAACAACAAACCACCAAACCAGCTGTTTGCCAGGAGCGGGGCTGATTCTGTTTTAATGCTTAGTCACACTTAACACCAAGTATAAACAGTACAATATACAGACTTACAGATCTAGGAAGGCAGACAAAAAGTATGAAACTGAAACAGCAATTGACAGGAGATGGCATGGAGACATACACACACACACACAAAACCAAGGACAACAAAAAAGAAAATGAAAGAAAGAGGAGTAAACTCTAGCTGTCATTTTATTTCTTCCTGGGAGAAAATAACAGGACAGAGGGTTTTGCTGCCTGGCATTTTTACAAGCTGCAGGAGCACATAAAGGAGCAGGGCTGATAACACACTGGGACAATGATGAAAATGGATTATGGACGCAGACCAGCCCAGCCAAGTGCTGCTGAAGTCACTCATTCAAACAGCCACTGCAAAACAGGTAAACTTCGATTCAGGTGTAAGACAGAAACCTGCGACTCTGTAGCTAGATAGGAGCTAAAATCACTTTTGATTAAGGCACAGGAAAAGTTACAGAGACTTTAATTTCTAAAGTCAGACACAATATTTAACAACGTATGTTCCCCACTTTCTCCTTTGTGTCCCAGTCTTACCAATACTACCAAATGACCAAAATAGCTGAAACTGCAGAGCAAGCACAGAACAGGTTTTATTAGGCTTTCCTCCTCTAACCTGACCAGTTTTTCAACTCTCTTTTGATACCCTGCATCATGTAACACAGAAATTGAGCCCTCTTCAGGATACTAGGCAACAGGACAGAAGACAAAGCCAAAAAGAGTCTCTCAAGTCACTAGCTCCTTAGTGTCTACACTCTGAAGTCTAACAGGAAAAGTTACAGACAAAAAATGAAGAGCATTACAATCCAAAAGCTGTGGTCAGAAGATACCATACCATAATAAACAGCCACACTAATAGGAACAGAGAAAAACCCAGCATTAACCAGAAAATTGCTTCCTATGCACCCTGTCTTCCCTGAGCTATGTACCAATTAAAAGATTTATCTAGTACCCACTATAAGCTGAAAAGGCTTGTCTACTTTCTGATTATGTGATTCCTGCAGCAATAGTTGCAAAAGTTCATCACCTGGTACATCCACCATACCCAGTTCATGGGTGGGAAGATGCATGTGTCATGTTGTGTGAGGTTTTTTAAAACACAGTGAGTCAGCTCAGAGTATAGAAAAGGTACAGCTATTTTAAAAAATGCTATTGGAGAGAAAAAAAGAAGAAATAAACAAAAATCTACTTAACTGAATTGTCAGGCTCCTAATGGTACTAGCAAATCTTGCTGTCCCTGACAAACCTAAGCCCTCAAGAGCCCTGTGCTTAAATAGGCAGGGGGGTGGGGATGGGGGTGTTTGTGTGTGGTGTAAGAAAGGCCCCAGGTGAGGCTGATCAGAACAAAGGCTTATGTGTGCTCCCAGGGCCCTGACCTAAATGTCTCAAATGACCAATTCTCCTACCATTTAGTGCATCCTAAGATAATTGCAAAGGAACAAGTAGTATATTGCCTTGCACTTCTGAAACACAAAATCCATTCTGTATTACAGCAGAGAAGTTCCTGTGTTCTCCTGATGTAGGAGTTTATTTGAGCATCACAGTTAGTTAGGAAAGAACACATTTTTACTTGCGTTGTGTGAAAAAACCACCCATGATACACGTTAAGTTACTTTTTCAGCTCTGGTGACTCACAGCAACAGGGACTGCAAATGACGCATATGCTGAGGCAATTTGGGTCTTCAGAGCCACAGCAGCCAAATGAAAGTAAAACAATGCCCACTGGAGACCCAGGCCAGTAATCTATCTCTAGAAACTTTCAGCATTTCAAGTAAGTTTGATCTAGAAAATGACTAATTTCTCAGGTTTTTTTGCAGAAGTGCAGAACAAGACAGAAAGAGAACAAGAACATGCCAGAAAAGTCTCTGGCTGCTTTGAGTAGGAAGATAAGGCAGGGCTTGATCTCCCCACAACCTGTGTCTTCCAAGAGTGAACCTACTCTCTCACAGCCAGGCTCATAACATGATCATTTCCCTGCTTTTATTTTTTCAAACAAACAAACAAAAAAACCAAACCCAACAGTCAAAGCTGGGGTATTCATTTCTGGCACTACTGCTTTTAATTAAATCAGTGGAAAAGCGTATGATACTGATTTCCATTGTGGGTAGGAACAGAAGACTGTCTTCATGATCAAAGCATCAGTTTTATGCCACACAAGATACACTTTCTGTTAGCTGTGTTTCATTATAAAGCTAAAAGAGGCAGAAAGTGAGTCCCAGGCAGCAAGGGTGAAGCAAATGGGACTAGAGGAGACGAGGGCAACTAGTAGGAGAAGGAAAGTGAGAGGAGGTAGGCAGCAAGGGGGAAGTCTAGCAAAGAGCTGTGGTGGTAAAAAAGAGATACGGCTCATGGGAACTGACTACAAGAGTAGACAATAGAGAATTTCATTCTAAAAGTACCTATTCCCGCCAACTGACAAGCTCCTCATGGCCGGTTTGGATGTCCCCATTATGAAAACTTCTGTATAGGAAGGGCCTTTGTCTGGGTAACCTCCTTTTTCAGTTGTAGCTGTGGCAGCTTTCAAAAGTCGTCTTCTGTCCCTGAAGACATGCATTGCATGGAACATAAAACTACAGAAAGAGCCACACACAGCTGTGGGGTTGGCCACTGCCTGCAGGCAATACCTTACATGAGGCTCATCAGATTGTGGTCTGGTATTTATATGAAATGATGCAGAGAAAAAGACAAACATTCTGTGCCTAGTCATTAACAAACTAGACTAACACTTCATTCAGGGCTTATATAGTTCCCTGAGAGCAGTTGCAGACTGCACCTCCCACAGATTGCTGTTACTTACTAGAAAGTACAGATAACAGATCATTCTGTGTTACTTTGCTGTGTAATCCTCACAACAGTATGGAATTAAGAGTGTTAACCAAAGTAGGAACTGAGAGGAAAAAGAAATTATGCTAAAAAACTGGGGTGAAAGTAGCCTGTTTAAAGTGGCAAGAAAAAGGTTTGTATTCCAGCAAAAAAAACAAGGACGGACCCTGGTCACCAAGATTATTTAGAGTTTTACCCTCCTCTGAAATTAAATTTGAATAGGTTGGGTGTGAACCTCCTGTGTAAGAAGAAAACGCTTTGAATGGAAGCTGCAGGCTGAGCTGTAGTATCATGGATCTAGAGATCAAGAAAGACTCTTACTGACTTCAGCTATTTAAGAATCATTTTCTCCCTCACCTTCCTCACACACCTACCACATCGTAGTCGTCATATCTTCAAATAGCTGGCTTGTGTGTTGGGTAGCACAATCAAGGTTCCATCATTAGACATGAAATGAACACAATTTTTGTATTCTCTGTAGATCTGACTGCAGCCCAAAGAGATTTGGACCAGACAAAAATTTTAAAATTAATAATAATTACATGCTGGCACATATCATGAGCTCTTACAGAACTGGAGAAACGTGGAATGATTTTCAAGAGAGTGGTGTTAGCATTAAAAAAATCATGCTGCAGTTGACCATAGTAAGGCAGACCATATAGATATTACAGAATTATACTTAAAACCATTAGATCAAAGAACACATTAGCCAAGAGAGAAGATTTGTGATTCATAGTGACAGGGCAAGAACTTAAAAACAGTAAGTCCACCACAATAATAAGAAAGGAAGACAAGAAAAAGGCAATTTCAAAAGTTTCTGTAAATTAAAAATCCAGAGTCTTCCTTTCTGTGTGCATTTTCATGTGACTCTGAGTAGGAGTCAGATAACCAGGCTATGAAAATCAATGAAATGGAAAATGTAGTAACATATACCTCAGGTAAGTTACAACAGCAAAATAACAAACACAGTTATGGTGATGTGGTCAGTAATTCAGGATCACAATAAAAGTGAATCCATTTACAAAATGTTCCACTGTCTTCTGCTTAACATACCGTAGTGTATTGATGTTTTCTAGCAAGAAACAAAACACTTGGAAGCAGTCAAGTATTTTATGTCAGCTCAGTTTCCAATTTTCTTGTACATGTCAAATCAGCAATCTATTCTGTTTGCAAATCAGCAGTAGAGAAGAAATGAATTTCACATATAAATTCAGCTAATGTGAAATAAAAAAAGACAGTAGAACAAAGCTTTAATGAAACTGCATCCAGCATCTGGGGAAACTATTTATGTAAAAGATAGACAAGCTTCTTCACAAGAATTCAGCAAAATATCATTTGTAATGCTCTGATAAAATATGAAGAACAGTATAATCTTCCTTCAGCTTGCTGGAGCATAAACCAGTAACATTTTAAAAAATCATTAGAATTTCAACAGTTGATAGTAAGGAGGCTTGTAAGTGTTGTGGGGTTTTTTAATTGACATAACATATTAAGAGCAAGATGGAAGTTTGATGAGGATGCTAGTATTCAAGTTACTGTCTCTACTACCAAGAAGATACAAGCAAAGTCCCCACATCCTCTGGCAGAAGCTCAGTAGAAACAAGTTCTTCTCAAGCCTGCCAGAGCACACAACTGAGATCTCCCATTCAGGTGATACTTAGGAGTATCAGGGAGATCAGCAAGACACAGAGCAGCTCTAAATATTCAGATCATTTGCATGCACTCTGCTTATTCCTTCTGTTTTGTTTTTTTCCCCTTGAGCTGCATATGAAGTGATGAAGCAAATGGCTTCTCTTTCTCACAACAATCTTTTCCTCTGGAGTTACTAGAGTGAATGAGAGAAAGACGATTACCATTTTAATAAGCAAAATCTATTTTTTAAGATGTAGCAAGACTGATAGCAAGTGTTCAAATCAGAGAGGACATAAAGTACCAGCATGGGTAAAGGGGGTTTTTCCTTCAAAAGCTTATTTTTTCTCATTGGTTTTTAGAAAAACTCTCAGTTGATACTGGTAGTTACTTCTGCTGGAAAAAAAAAGGTATTGTGTGTGATGGTTGGAAGTAAACATGCCCAGTCTCTTGTCCTTATCTGAAGACAACACAAAGAGTTTATATTCACAAAGAGATAAAATATGCTTCATTCTAGATAGCTAATTCAGTGTAAAAAGTCAGTGAAAATTAAAACCTGAGTTGTTTTTATGTGAGCTATTTAGCTAGGATAAGAGCTATAAGGGACATGAAGGTTTATAATGACTCTTCGACTGAAGTGAAAACTGCCATCTGCTCTGCATTAGGATTTTACCACCCAGTCATTCTGAAGTTATTTTTTTCATTAGCAAATCCACTGCCAAAGGGATTTTCTCTCTCTCTGCAATAATCCAGTTTACTTCCTCTCTCTCAAGTCTGACAAACAGCTAATGATTGGTACATTTGAGTATATATTTCAATTCAGCTGATCATTACAACTGGACTGACATCTACTTGCTTTTGGGCTACTCCCTTTTTGAACTGGTTATTGGAAAAGGACCAAATAACTTTATTCAAAAGCTGTCCTCAAATAAACTTTAGATTAATAGTTATTACTCCCTTCCTGTCACATCAGTCAATTTTATTTGTCTCTCTTTGGATTGCTTAAAAAGATGGGGTCCATAATCTCCTCTAGTAAGACAAGTCATGCTTCCCACATCTTCTCCAACCTGATCCCACTTGAACCTTTCTAAGCACAGATGACTGAATGTGTGGGTAGTGTTTCAGATAAGGACTTACTGTGCTTTTTATGGCATTAATACTCCTTCAAACCTTAATGAAAATACCTCACCCAAAACATCACATCTTTTATTTATATCCAAAATGTATCAGTGAGTATAGACCGTACAGCAGAAGGCTAGTGAGAGGATTCCAAATTAGCAGAGAATTGAGATACTTAAGCCAAAAATTCTTCTTTGAAGGGCTTTTATGTTTAGAGAAAAGATACTGAAGCCTAATGCAATCTTTATTTTCAAGAGTATTCCCTCAAAAATTTCCTAGAAAAAGGTTAAATCACACCTGAGACATCAATGGATATCAACAGAGACACTGTGATGTAACTCATCAATGATATGTTTTTTGTGCATTTAGAAGTCCAGGTGGAGAGAGAATCTAAAAAGACCAGATTGACACAGGATTGGGTTGCTTTGAGCCATCTTTGATGCTACAGCAAATAAGTAAGTGGAATTTCTGGGCCTGATCCAAAGCATATTCAACACAGTGGAAACATTTGCCCTGATTTTCATAGGGTTTCAGTCAGGCCGAGGGAGAACTAGAACACAGCTTCAGATAAGCCTTGTAACAAATGCAATGCAGATGTTTAGGAGCTGCCCCGTTTTCAGCTTCAGATACCTGTGAATCCGTTTTTCAGAGAACATCTAGATTCTAAAGTTAAATAAAAAATGAAAGTTTGGAAAAATATTATTGTAGTTCTGATGAGAAACCCCTCTTAATTCCTTTTTTTATTTGGTGAAGATTTGAATATCCTGATATTAAAATTCACAGAGATGTTGTGCATAAGAAACACCTTATAAGGGTTTCAGCTTCCCTTTATGAGGAGTTATTAGTTCACCTAAAAGCATAGCCAGAAAGAAGAGTTCTTCATTTAAGGAGGACAAATTCTTTTTTCTCTTCCTCTCTGTCTCTAGAGACAAATCAGAAGTTTGGTCCTTCTCTACACTTAATTCTTTTCGGCAGAAAGAACCAATATTATTTCAATTTAAGATGATGCTTTCTTCATTGAGGATTTGCCTAAAGCCCTCATCTGTATTTCAAAGAACAACTCACATGGAGGATGACCTGATGTATCTAATCTGAAGCCAACAAAAGGATTTCAGGTGTCTAGAGCTTTCAATATGATTTCCTCACAAACAATAATAAAAAAAAGAGGCACGTAGCAGACTTCTGTTTCTTTCCTATTTAAAGATAATGAAACTGAAACCTCCTAGAAACACGGCAAGTTGTTAGTATCATTTGTAAGTCAGAAGCTAATCGCAGCTACTACACCAAACGAAGTAGGCAATCCTGTTCTGAATTGGACTCCTTCACCTCTGAAATACATCAATTTGTCTCCTATTTCTTTGAGAAACCATGAGGAGATAGCAAAGTAGTAAAACAAGACTTTAATGACAGATGGGCAGAATGAAGGAAGCTTCAGATCCATAATGAAAAACTGGAGATTCCCAAGTGTATCTCTGAACTCCCTCTTCAGTCTCACTTGGGCTGTATCAAAACTCTGAGCTGTGGATGGAGAGATGCTGTCTTATCTCCATCAGCACCCCACAGGGCTTACTGCCTTGCAAAACAGAGATCGCTGCGTGTGCCCTCCCTCCACAGTGTATGGTCAAAGGCTGGAAATTATGATTCCCTGTACCACTTTCTAATGTAGAGACTGTACACACACCAATATTATCTTCAAAACACATCACAGCTTCCTTGATAAAATGTTAAATCACTGATATAATTTTCCTTGCCCTAATAGTATTAAATAATTACAGGAAAATAAAAGTAGGCCAAAATTAGTGATGATATGGAAGACAACTGTCTAGAAGGAAGCAGGGAGGTTTTGCCTCCTACTTTTTAAGACACTAATAATGTCCTGTTTCCTAATAGAAATTAAACGAGAATCCAGAGCCATTTAAAAGAAAAATCTTCCTTCTCTCACTCTGACCATATATTGATTTTTCAGGCTGCAGGGTCCTGGCTGGAATCTTGCCTGGTTTTGCCAACCAGAAATATTAGAGCTTCTTCCACTTCTTATTCAGAGAAATGACATTTTAAAAATCCATTTAATCCTTTCCATTTATCCAGTGATTATTGGATATTGCACAAGCTCTACTTGCCAGGGGCAGAGTGACACTTTTTCTTAAACCAGTTATTCCTGGGTGGAACCAGTGTGAAATTGTGCTCTCCTTGCAAAGCCAGCAGTCTGCAGGCAGCAGTTGCATATGGGAAGGATTCTACTGTCTTGTAAGAATTGACATTATCTGCACATACAAGAGAGCCCACATACAGTGTTGAGTAGCTTATATGGGAAGGAGAACACAAAAGCTAAAGTTCTTAGTGATGCCAGTTGTTGGAGAAATGCAGTGTTTAAAAGCCTGTCCACATCTTGTGCTTGACACCTACAAAACTGAGTCCCATAGGCACTGCCCTCCACAAGTCCAACAAAACTTCACAACTTACGGGCTTCTATGCATCATTATAAACTATACAGGCAAGAAATCTGTTAAAAATGTTGTACCTAAGGAGCCTCATCGTGCCCCCATTTTAGTCAACGTGTTTTTAAAAAATGAGTTTAACAATCTACACAGTGACACATCTGTGCTTATAGATGCCATTAATAACACTGGGGCTCCAGTTGCAGCAGCACCTGTCTTACTGTAAAGTTGCCTTTGCAGGGCCCTTCCCCATCCATTTTCCTTCATAAACACAAGTGAATCTGAAACAACGGGTGTTTTTCAAATAGTGAATTCATTGCAGGAACCCCACTTAAAATACCAGAAACCTCTCTGCTTTTATAAATAATTTCTCGTAAAAAGAGCTTTGTTGCTTTAAGTCCCTTTCAAGGATCACATTTGGAATGGATTGCAAATTAAGACCTTTGTTTTCCTCTGTCTTTTTTCAGCAATCCCTCATACGTCTCTTTTATTTTAAAATTCTTATTTATCCCTGTTACTAATTTCAATTCTTATGGGTGTCAGGTTATCAAATTTGTATGAAACTCTATCAGTCTCTTTATTAAAATGATACATTTTTAATACAGAAATGAAAGAATCAAAGACATTAGCGAAATGGACTAAAATGAATGTGGTAGTTTTTTCCTCCTGGCAAGGCCCTCCTTCAATTCCCATGCCTTAGGGTACATGGAGGATAAAATTAACGCTGTAGCCAGATTTCTAAAAATGTCAGCTCATAACAAAGGATATTATGATAATATTTGGAAACCATAAATTGTCCTACATAGAGAGAAAGGCTTCCCAACAAGGAAGATAATCCCTGTGGCTTCCTCCTTACTACTCTGAGCTTAATAAAGTATTAGTTAATACACTGTTGAAACAATCAGAGATTTAACTTCCTCACTCAGGCCAGGCTGGAGCTGTATCAAGCTCAGGTATTTTCATACCACTGCCACTGTGTGCCTCATACACTGCTGTGGGAGAGTCCTTACCAGGCTTCTGCACTGCACCAGTTCCTTCTGACCCACATTCAGGACACAAGACAAAAGAAATGCTTTGCTACTCAAGAAGATGATTCTCCTACAATCTCAGTTTGGCATGTAAATAAATCTGAAGGCACTATTTTATTCTTCATCACTTGTAGGGTTTCCCACATACTCCCCTAATCTGTGATTAATAAGCAGGGAAATCTGCAAAATAATTCCTTGATCCTAAGGTCTCTATTACCTAATGTGCTATTGATTGCAATAAACTCTATCATTAGTGTTTCCTCCATGACACTGTATTGCATTGCATGCCCGTTTGAGTAACTGCACATTATTATAACTGGGAACACTCAGCTTTCCAATCCTAGGAGGCCACCATACTGCACAAAGGGTAGGCAGCTACTTGTAGATCTTTCTCTACATTATTCAAATATAAATATCCCTGATTTATAAGAAATCTGCAAATAGATACACTTTAGGCTCCAAGACCCTAATCTTTCATTTGTGTAGAGTACTACTCCTCTTCCCCACCAAATTATATCACTGAAGCTGTGTTTTATCAGATCTAAATCTTGTGATTCTTGGATACAAAGAACACAAGATGGGCATTACGATGTTAACACAGCTATTGTAATGTTATCCTAATAATATCTTCAACTCAAACATTCACAATTCATCATTTTGACCTTAGAAAACTGCATGTACACAAAGTTATTAAAAACTTTCGAACACAAATTATAATACGCTAAGCAAAATTTTTTGAAACTTCTGACCAAAAGACTTGCACTGGGTACATATCAAAAATTATGAAATTTATCAGAATATCAGAAATATGAAATTTTCCTCATACTTTGTTATGCTCATATTAATTTAAGAAACAATTTTGAAAAAATAAGAAACAATTTTGAAAAAATAAGAAACAATTTTGTTAGATCTCGGATAGGTAAATAATTCTTCACATGTAACAAATTATTTCTCAGTCCTTAGAAGCTGAAACACACTATCAAGTACATGTTCACCTTTATTAAGTAAAGCTCTAAAGCAGTTCTGAACTGCTCTCCTTGGGACACAAGCCAGAGACATTAAACACTGTATCAAGCTGTATTTAACTTAATATATTTTATAAAAAACACAAAAAAATCTATCTCTCTCCTTCTCACAACAATTTGCTATTAAAATCAGTTTGTACAGCTCTATCCTTTAAATGCAATGGCTCAGCTTCTACTGTTTTTCAGTGGGATTGGGTTTGGGATTAGGATTAGCTTCAAAATTCTTCTGTTCTCTCTGGTATGATGAACTGCGCTAGACCTTAGCATACGGATACCTATTTTGCCACTTGATATCCGTGTTGATTTTTTTCCATCAATCCAAAGATTACATATAACTGGTCACTGCAAAAGAAGTTTTTGTCACAACCAGAAAACTAATGTAACTTGCTGTAAAAAGAAAAGAAAAACAAACCAAACCAAACCCAAACCAAAATCAAACCTAAACCACAAAAGTCTGTCTTGACCAAATACAGAGACGCAAATTTAAGTGTCCATTCATTCCTACACAAAGGCTAATCATGAAAATCTTAACAATTCTAGAGGCTGCTGTATATCCACCATATTGTAACCCCCACCCAAAATCAATTGAAACCCAACTCTTGCAAAGCTGGAATGGAGCCAACTATAATGTACAAAACCAAAACCAAACAGATAAAAAACCCCACAAATCCAACCCAATCAAAACTTATTATGAAAATGGAAAGTTACACAAGTTGGACAAGTTTTACCACCATACTCTAAAAATTTTCCTGCACCGCCCTTGTCAGGTATTTTAAATTTGAGGGTTTTTTCCTAACAATAGTGTTCTAATCAAATAGTAGATAAGCATGTGTTTTGACTTGCAGAAGAGAATGTATTTTTCCCTAATCATTGGCTTCACACATCCTCACATTGAAGACCACTGGTAAATCTGTGAAAAATAAAGAAGTGAAATCATAATACTGTCTCAGATGCTTTATTCTGCTTTTCCATGTACTGTTCAGATCATGTGAAAATAAGATGTGGAGCCAAAGCCATAGAGTTGGCTATTTACCTCCACCATGTTCACATAAAAGTCTGAAGTGCAAAAGAAAACAAACAAAAAACAAAACAGAAACAATGCAGAGGAAATTATATTATCAGCCAAGAGAAAAGATAACAAGGGACCAAATAGCATTAGGCTAGAGAGATTGGCTGAAGCTATAGGTTTAGTCATCAAAGAACAAGAGACTTCTGCAAGTGAAATGGCAATAGCCATTCTTGCCACAATAAATACTTTCTGCACAAATACATAAATGCTGCTGATAAAGTGTTCCCATAAATTACCAGAGAGGTAAAACATACAAAGAGAATGAAGTAGTAACTTAGTTTCTTCTAAGCCGTGTTTCATGGAGATTTTGCACCCTCTGCAGGTCCAGGAAGATATAAAGAAACTACAAATATACCGGTCCTATAATATATACAGTAGCTGTGGGCATAATTTCAAGTTCCAGCAACAGAGGGCTTTGTGGGGCTTTTGAATGTAGTACTTATAAGTTCTGCATTTATGGGAGAATGGCTGTTTTCCCCTTTTCAGACCTTCTAGAGTGCTCTTCTTCAAGAATTAAACTATATATAATATTTAATTTTTCCCTTTTCACTCCAAATAAGAACAGAGCACTACCCTGCTAGCTGGGTTCATGGCACATGCAATGACCACAATCTTTCTTTAGGCAAAATTATTTTGTTCATTACTTGGAAATAGCAGGAAAAAAAGGGGTTTAAAATGACCAAAACCTATAACATATTCAGTCTCACCTAAATACAATCATCTTCTACTTCACTATATATTGTTAGACAATCTTTCTTCTTGTACTCGTACATATTCTTTGAACTTCTTTGCATGAGACACTCTGTACCACACATGCTAAGATTTAAAAACCGGTAGCAATCATACAATTTTTTGTAGAGAAAAGATGATTTCAGGTAAAACACATTTTTTTCTGAAAGGATTCAACAGAAAGTTATTCTGTATTTTAAAAAATGGGGGTCAATATTGAAAGTTAGCAATATATCAATGTAATAATGTAATGAAAATAAATGGTGCAAAAACCATTCAACCTAATACACTAGCAGAAAAATCAATATAAATAGATAGAAGAAATTAAATCAATGGAGTTTAGAATTTATTTCTTCAAAAGAAAGTCATCCTCTAAAATATTAAAAGAGAAAAAACTTGACAGTGGCTGACAAAAGAGCAAAATAAATAATATTGTATTTAAGAGGGAAGTGAGTTTGATGGACTTAGTAAAAACAGTTATATATTATAGTGCAACCTTATCTGATACATCTGCCCTACTGCATGTTACACTGCAGCAAATATAAACAAAGTCAGTGATTGATGATAGAATTTGTGATGAAAAGACATTTTGGACTAGTATCAAGTGTATTCCAGGGAAAGACTGTATACCAGTTCTCCTGATGACTTCAATATGTATTTAAAAGAGACAGCTGCTTTCAATTGATTTTGAAACCTCCATTGACGTCAATAAGAAAACAATGTCAGCAAAAGATCTACGATAAAATCTGATGAGCTTTAACACCAACTGCACTTTTGGTGATTTATTTTTTAAGTACTTTGTTGCTTTCAGTGGGACTATGATGAAAAACATATTTAAATTTCAGAGTATGTCATCCTGCTTTCCCCACCACTCTCCTTCCTCACTACATTTCTCATTTTGAGTATCTATCTCATACCCCACACCTCCTACATAGTTGGGAAACCAGGGGATGACTGGTTTCCCACCAGTTACACTGGACTTTCTTCCCAATTTACTAAAGGTCAATGATAAAGCATTGTTATCCCAGGCACAGCTACAGGTTGGGTGAAGAAGTGATTCAGAACATCCCTATGGAGACCTTGAAGCTGGTCAATGAGAAACTGAACATGAACTGAACTGAGCCAGCTTCAGTGTGCGTTCACAGCCCAGAAAGCCTACTGAATGCATCAAAAGAAGCGTGACCAGCAGGTCGAAGGAGGTGATCCTGCCTCTCTACTCTGTTCTTGTGAGACCCTACTTAGAGTATTGTGTAAAGTCCTGGTGTCCTCAACATAAAAAGGACATGGAACTGTTGGAACAAGTCCAAAGGAGGGCCACGAGAATGACACGAGGCCACGTGGGGGGCTTGAGTCAGGCTGAAGACAGGCTGAGAAAGTTGGGCT
>JBCJKH010026431.1:0-24360 GCA_039877255.1 Loriculus beryllinus
CAGTTCCATGTCCTTTTTATGTTGAGGACACCAGAACTGCACACAATACTCCAGGTGAGGTCTCACGAGAGCAGAGACCTCACCTTATATTGCTTTTCAAATACAAGTATGTAGTCAGATATACACAAGAGTAAATCCATTTAGCATGAGGGATTTTCAAAGACTGTCTGAACACAAAAAGAACCCCTTTTCTTGACAATTTTTGCTTATACTTGTTTTTGTTTTGTTTTGTTTTTCTAAAGTGTGTGTTCCTACTTCCTGCCGATTCTTTCCCAGCAACTGGCTGAGATCTGCTAAGAGGAACCATTGTCGGTTCTAAATCTATCTTGCTACATAGCTGTTCATGAATACCTGAAAACCACCCACATGCATATTTAATTTTGTCACATCTTCCAGTTCACAACACATAACGTGACTTTCAGTGGTAAGATGTGTTATAAACATTTTCTAGTTCAGTAATGTACACAAGGCTTAAATCATTTGCTTATTTGCAGACTCTAAAATGAGCCCAGGGTAGGACCCATTTTAAAATATGCCTATGGAATTTCTGAAGGAGTCCCTTATGTCTTCTAGTGTTGAAGTTATGTGGCAGAAGAGAATTATTCTTTAAAGTGTTTCTGCTATCTAAGTGGAGCTATACTGAATACCGCGAGGCACTTAAAATAGCTGAAAACTATAGATATACTGCTTCACTGATTATATGTTTGTTCTGCAGTACCTGCAATACATAAAGACGGGCTGTTCGAAATCCCTAAATTATTTGGTCTAAATATTGCTTTTAGCTAAATCCTTTTTCTCCATTTGTTCTGGCAAGGTTGTTTTTTTTTCCTGTGAGAATTTTTTCTTGTGAAGCTAAAGTGAAACCAAAATGTGTCCACACAAATACCAAATATTTCTGCTACATTTAACTTCTGTAGTGCATCATCATAACTACTGTTTGTTTTCTTTCTGCCCTCATTCACATCCTTTGCTATGAATGAGATTCCCCACAAGTTTGCTTCGCCCAAGAGCATTGTATTGATGGTTTTGGTTTGGCTGCTCTCTTCTGCTCTCACTGGAGAAGTGTCCACAGCAAACCAACAGAAAACCTTTTGGAACCCAGTACAAACAAAAGCAGTGGGAAAACAGCCATTCCAAATCTCACATTTCATGTATTTTCCTGCACATTGTATTTCTTTCAAACCCCTGCACAAACAGAAAAGTTTTCTTGTGACATTTGTGTTTTGAACCAACCCTTATTTTTACCCCAAGCCCAGGCTATTAGAACTATATATATTTCAAGCCACCCTAATGCAGGTCTGAAGGCTGACAGTGTACTCTTCTGTTCATTGCACATGGGTGCTGCTAGCTGAATTCACTGCTTTCCTTCTCAGAGAAAAAAATAGTTTATAGAATAAGAACTCCATTTTATTTCTTGAAAAAAACCCAAGCTGTATGCAGCATTTCTACAAGATTATGCAAATTACCTTATTATAAGACTGACACTTTTAAAGGGACTGGAAATTGCCAAAAGATTTCTACCTTTAGGCAGACAACGCCATTAAAATATGGCTTAGAGCCATGTTGCCTTACCCAGCTAAATACGCACTGTCCTTAGACTACCACTTTCACAGATTTATTTAAGAGAGGTTTGCTCAGCTTTGAGGGCTTTTTTTTATTTTCTTTGTCTACATATGGTATGCAGTGTTTAGAGTTCTAGGCAATGCCATGAAATACAGTCTAAATTAATTAGAAACAACTAACTACCCCGTGACACTAAAATTGTCAGACTGAGCTCCAGGTCATGGCACGGATGGGCTGCCAAATATTTGTCACAGTGTGTGGCCAATCACCAGAGTGTATTTCAGATATAGCTGTTAGTGAATGCAAATAATTTGCCAAGCTGTTTAATGGAGCTGAATTAAATTATATTATTTCACTGAAAGTGCAGTAACCTTATTCTTACTTGTGTTGTACATAAACACCCCTGTTGTTCAACTTAAGCTGATTGCATCTATTTCAAAGTCTCTTCATTTTAGCTGTGTACTCCAAAAAACTGTAGCAGGGGTATTTTAGAGCTTTAGAGGAAAAATGAGACATATTGAAATCTGAGAGACTCAATCACATGATACCTACAATTCTACACAGACTTTCAATTATTGACAATTTCAGTTTGACTTCCCTTTTACTGAGCAGGGAAGACAGGGCCAGTGGGTATCACCTATGTGTTGGATAGAGGCAGGAAAGACCAAAGATTTCCCATTGGAAAAAAAAGTTTTCTGTGGAAAGCACTCAGGTAATATTCCACAGCAGTACAATATTTGAGAAAAGATGATGCAAAGGTTGTGCTCATAACTGAATTTACTGAGAACACAAATGTTTTATAAGTTGTCTTGAAATCCCAGACTGGAAATTTGTGTGGACTAAATATATCTATGTATCTGTATCTACAGCTATATATCATCTAGATCTTCAAATATCTATATAAATTTAAACTGTTTAATCACTCTTACATACCACTGTAAGTTTTAACAGCTTAGATAATTCAGTCTTCCATTCAATATGACAAAATAAACTAAAAGAAATCAAAACAAAACTGATCTTATCACTAGGGTCTGCAGCAGGACAGTTGACTTAGTGTATGAACGTATGCAGAAACCCCATTTGTCAATTTGAAAGCACTAGTATTACATTGCATAGCCAAAAATGCCTGAGTGAGAATCTATGCCATGATCTATAGATAGAAGCGATGAAAAGAAAGAAAAATAATGAAGCAATTGAACATGAAAATCTGATTCACATTCTCATCATATTCAAGTGCTATGCTCTTCTCTGGAAACAGTCATTTGTATTGATGGTCAAGACTGAGAGCTTTGCAGAAGCCACATTTTTAGACTGTTTTCAGCTGTTAGCGCTCTATTACTGCTATCATCTTCTCTTAGTCATTAGGTAGAGAAAAAACTGTTAGTTTCAGAAACAGGCAATGCATGGGTTCTTCTGCTGACAAAGCTAAAATGACTGATTTTCAGCTATATCTTGCTGTGACAGGTGGTTTTAAGGCAAGGTGACTAACTCTGCTGGCTGCCTTTTGTATCTCATTTCTTTTACAACAAGAAAAGAAACTAACTTGGGTAGCCTGCCTTAGGTATTCCCTAGTGGCTTCACCAGAGAACTAATAAACAGTGGTAAACTAAGTTTAAATAATTTATAAAGTTTTATTTTAAAGATCAAAGCCTAACTAAACTTGCGTTTACATGTACAAAACCTTCACAAGGTGAAAATCTTCTCAGTTTCCATATACAATAACTATTCTTACAGATACAGGTGGGACAGTACCTGTGATCAGTAAAGGGCTGCAGGCCCACCCCAAGAGCTGAGCTGAGCTGTGGCACCTGCTCTTTTATCCACAGGGGAATGACACCTGTTAGCTGCACTGCACTGAGGAGAAGTTCATTCACCTATGAAAACCAGTCATTGCTCCACAGGCTTTTCCTCTTCTCTAACTTTTTCTGCTGTGCTTCTGCCACACTTCGGCAGGGAACAGAGCCATGGGCTGCCAACACAGTGGTTTGAAAATGATGAAATGGCAGCTCTTACCACACTAAAGAGCAGAGCGGTCTGTGTTACAGGAGAAAGGGGATGTTCTGGCAGGGGCTGAGGGCTGCACCCTACAGACACAAGCAGTGAAGAGGGCAACCTTCAAGGCCAGCAGCACAGAGAGCAGCCAGCAGAAGCATGTGCATGGGACATCCCCACCTATATTTTGGTTTTGATTGCTATTATTTAACTCACCTTATGCCCCCTGTTGTCATCCCCACTGCTCCCCCCCAGTTTGTCTCATATGCTATTGTAATAATAATGAGAGTGTGAGTTTCAGACTGTCACAGCTTATGGCCCTGTGTGTGCTGGTTTCCTCACATTTTACTAATGTAAGAAAATAAACTGGGAATCAGGTGGTGGCTGATAGTAACTAAGATTCAGATTCACCTTACGACTTGGACATAGCTCAGGCCATCCTGTGGCAAATGAAAGCAGAAGATAAAAATAAGCAAGATCATGTTGTGAAATACAGATGCTGCGCTACAGCTGAGCTTTTCTAGTTAAGAGGTAAAAAATTAAAGAGACAAACAACCCATAAATCTCAGGAGTTCCAGGCTCACTTGGAAGAGTTGAAGCACATTTATCATTGTTACATAACCCGAAGAGGTTTTGTTGGCTTGGTTTTCACTGGCACAAACATTTTAAATGAAAATTAATACAAGCATTTGTGTATCAGTCCACTGCATGTAGCTACCTGGTGGGTAATTCCCAGATGGGGATTTCTTGTTCTCTACATTGGCTTATTTGGGTTTTCATTCTTCTTTTTTTTTTCAATAGCTCAAAAATAGCATGTGGGTTATATAACTAATACATGAAGCCAGAGACAAATCCTAGCCTTAGGCACCATGCAGAAGGGATGGCAACCGTCAGCCTCAGCTCCCTGGTTGTCTAATACCAAGTAGGATGTTAACTCCTGCACAATACAAAAGCTTGGAAATGTCACAGATATGGGTGAGTCAGGATTATTGTCCTGATCTCCTGATCCACAATAAATATGTCTCTGTTGTAGCCAAGTATTTTATCTGTACAAATTAAAGCATGCCTTTAAATATGCCACTATAAATCATTGCTAAAGTGCCCTGTAGCAATTAGCCAAGGGAACAGGCTATGCTTTGCTGTGTCACATTAACTGGGCAGAGAGTTTAGAAAGAAACATTGCTTGATCACCAGAAGACCTCCTACTGCTGTTTCTAGTTCGGAAGGCATTCCCAGGTCCTTTGCTACAGAATGATCTCTTGTCTCTGTCCTTATATGCACTTATTTTGAATCACTAGGACATTCTACCAAGGTGAAATTTAGAGAAACTGTCTGTATATCATAATAATATTACGTTCAGTGTTACATAAATGTAGAAAATTTGGTTTTCTGGGTGGATGAGCTCAGAATACCATACAGGTATCTTTTAGCCTTAAAAAATAAGTAAGAATATAAGAAGCTGTTGAAGGAAAATATTACTGGGTTAAAAAATCTCCGAAGAACTTTTTAAATCTGTCATGGAGGAAAGACAACCCACTATTGAACCATCAGCTTTTTTGAGCACAACATCTGATTCATTTTTGGAGGTATCCCATACAAATCCTGACTGCTTACAGGTTACTTTAAATTAAAAGATCCAATAAAAATCTGTGAGATGGCTTGGCTGAAGTGTGCATTTATGCCAAAGATGAATTTGCACATTAAAGGTGTAAAAGCAATAAGGAAGATAGAAGGTAAAGGCAATGGAGGCCTTTTAGCCAGTTAATTTTGAAGTAAACATCTTCAGCCTCACCATTTATTGTGCAAAAAAGTGAATACTTCTAGCTTGGTTTAACTGGAAAATACATATGCATTTTTTTTTCTTGTAATACCAACTAGTTTTCTGATGTTTTAAACCCAGCAATATCAAACCTAACATATTGGATTTAAAACAAACAGAAAAAAAAATGTGATTGACTTTAATTTTTTTCCCTTATAAAGTCCTTTCTAAGATGAATTTTTGCCAGCTCTTAAAATGAATTTACATGTTAAAAAATGACTTGTTAAAAATTGCTAATTAAAATTAAAACCAACTATGTACAAATTCTTCTTCTTGAAGTGTCCTTTAACAGTGATGATAGTTAGCTGTATTGGCAGAAAACAATGTTTGTAACTTCTGCACTTCTAAGATCAAGGAATTAATGGCTGATGTAAATGCCTTTGCATGAACTTGTCCACTATCATTAAACTCTGGCTATAAAAGCTAAAAATTTGTATTTGCCAATATTTTTTTTTATGTGGTTATTATTCTTAATCGTGGCAGGAGTTTTGCCAAATTCTCAAATCTAATAAGATCTACACATTTGGGAAATTCATTTTCAATATGTATGCAGAGAAAACTGGAAAGGGAAATGACAAAATGAGTGTTACAGCCCCTCAGTGTCATTCCCTCAGTCCCAGCACTGACTGTGGCCTACCCCTTTTCCAGAGATAGAAATTCACTGTTTGTAGAGAACTTGTGGCTCAATAAAAAAATGCCTGAGTAGCAACTCAGAATTTGCTCTCTTCATTCTTCTTGCTTATTGTTGCATGGTGGCTTTTCTCTTACATACTAGGAATGAAGCAGGCGTGGAGCGTGGGCTTGTTCTGCAATCAGCAGAGGAATATTTTGAGCCCAGGGGACTTAGATTTCAAAGTCTCCTCATCTGTGCTTCCCAGAGTCACCCACTTTCCCTAAGTCACCAGCTTAGACTTCAAAGGCAGCACAGTGACATTAAAGAGAAGAAAGAGCACATTTTAACCAATAAAAAAGACTTCCTATAATATCTTTCAAATATGGGCATTCAGAAGCAGTTATAAAATTGCTTTGAATTCTCTGCTCATTTTGAAGTGGAGGATAGTGATACATTTCAGTATGCTGAAATTTGCAGAATGAAATTAATTTGGGGAGAATAGTTGACTGCTATTGAAATAAACATCTGAAAACCTAGTACCAAACTTTTGGCTCAAAGCATGAGTCATAAAGGTAATATCAAAGGGAGCTTTGCAGCCACCTTGAACAGGTTGGCCACTCTCATGTTTGAGTTCTCTACATAGAGCAGCCTACATTTTTGCTGGATTACACAGTGGTATCTATAGAAACCGTGCACTTGTATTTCAGATCCAAAAATAAACAAGTAGGAATACTGAATTTTACCTGTCCCTTCCAAGAACAGACAAGAAATAGCTCTCTCCTTCCCCTAAAATAAAGACCAAAATGTTCAGCAAGTTTAAAAGAGGCCAGTTACAGTTCATCATAGAATTACAGACTCACAGAATAGTTAGGGTTGGAAAGGACTTTAAGATCATCCAGTTCCAACCCTCCTGCCATGGGCAGGGACACCTCACACTAAACCATGGCACCCAAGGCTCTGTCCAACCTGGCCTTGAATGCTGCCGGGGATGGAGCACTCACAACTTCCTTGGACAACCCATTCCAGTGCCTCACCACCCTCACAGGAAAGAGTTTCTTCCTTATATCCAATCTAAACTCATGAGGCGTGAATATGAGAAATCAAGAAGCTTAAGCTGTTAATGTCCACAAGAGACTTTCATGAAGTCTTGGAATAACTTGGTGATTTTGCTGAGGAAGATCCCCTCAAGACATATATTCATGTCTTGCACAGTGTTGGAACCCAGTGCTCTTCCAAGGCTTTACAAGAACACCATTTGTCCTGCAGTACAATGATGCAGAAAAGTTGGAAGTTGAAGCTAAGAATTTTACTTGTTCAAATAAGCAGCAACACAAAGAAAAGAGCTGTAGCTGAAGTACTGATTTTCTTCTGTTCTGTAACCTGTGTGAGATTTAGAGTTTAATGCTTCTTAAGCACTTGGCTTCTAAAACATTTTTTTTCCCTCAAAGCTGCTCAAAAAAGCTTTTTGTTTGTTGCAAGAAGTGTGTTTCTTTTCTGTCCCAAGCACAGAAAGGATCTGCTTTATACTATGAATAATTTTCAAGATGGTATCCCAGCAACAAGTATCCAGCAGTATGTATGTAAAATTGGCTCTACTTAAATAAATAGCAGAAAAAGGTGCAGCTTCTTTCAAGGACTCCAGTGATGTTTAGATTATGCTTTTTCCCAGAGACGGGTGGTAAACAGAAGTGATAAATCAACTGATTTCAAAAGCAGCACTTCAGGGATGTTTGGCACATTGCCTTGTTTGCTAACAATGAAAATCCATCTCTAAAATTATTCTTTCCAAGTTTCTAACCTCAAGACCTTGCTTTAGATAAGGTTACTGTAATATTTTATACCTACTTTACAGATATTCCTTGGAATTTTATGGAATTAAGCTCCCAAACCTATGAAGGAAGGTCTCATTGGTAAGTGGTGCCTGAGGTTTAGCTTGTGAAGATTTCTTTTTGTTGCTCTTCTGGAGCTGTAGGAATTGGCTCTGTTAAACCATTGGGGAAGCAAACACTGAGCACACAGAACAGTCTTCTACAAGAGCAAGGCATCAGGAGATGCAGGCTCTCCTCTGTCACAGACCAATTCTGCCCCACTTCTTGGCCCTCCAAATGAAGAAATAATCCTGTAAGAAGCTTCTTGGAGGAGAATCTCTACCTGGGAGGAAAGCTTAAGGACATCTTCACTCCAGTGTTAACCAGAATCACAAGCTCGAGCTTGTTCCTCTTGAAAAAAGCCTCCCTGAGGGTGATGTACCATCCTGCCAATGCTCCGGGTTGAGGATTAGCAGCATACCATGGATTAGCAGATACCCTGGATTAGCAGCATACAATGGTTCCATCCTCACAGCAGTAACAGCTTTGATGCTAGAGCATTTCAACATTTACTCCATGCACCTTTTAGATAAGCTATGGTGAGTTTAAATTGTCACTTAAGCTATAGATTTTTTTGTGAGAAGAAAACAGATTGCCCCATTAGCTACACCTTGAGCTAACATTGAAATCATGCCTTGAAAATGTGCAACTGTCTCGGGTTCTTAAATATGCCCACAGGACTCTCCAGGAGAGGCCACACAACCCCCTGCCCTTGCATTTGATCTATTCATGCTTCTTCCAGGCACTTCTGGTCCTCACACAGTTTCAAATCAAAGGTACTCACATTTGCAGATGGGTTATCGGGAGCTTCTGTGTGGGAAAGAAACCAGCTACCAAGGCCAGCATGGCACAATTGGCCTCAGACAAACTGTCCTCAACTCAATAGACAGTAAATGTCACTGAATATAAGCAACACGTTGTAAGGTCCAGCAATAAATGCAGATGCTTACTCTGGAAGACGGAAGATTACAAGCTTCCAACGCGGTCTCTACCCGTTTTCTGTCAGCAGAAAACAAACGGTATATGCTGCAAAATGAAGGCAAAACAGAGGGAATTAGCTTTAAGACATGCCTTGATGGCCCATGGGGCTCAGTGACTGAGTATTATTTGCCAGTATCAGGTCTTTAGCTATTTATTTCCCATTTGCTGGCTGCTCAGTAACACAAACGAGTTTAATGGTGCCCACAATGAGTTTTAATTCTACCCAACGCAAGCTGCTATTAGAGCAGCTAGCTATTTGAGAAAGTCACCACTGATTTCTTCATATTCCCCCAGCAATATGCAGTTTGAATACATTTATCCTCACAACATGTCTCAAAAGTAAGGAAATTACGGGATTTTTTTATTATACACAAGTGGAACAAAGAAAGGCAGAGAAGCTCAAAGTCTTGCTCTAGATCACAAGGGCAATCGAGCCCAAAGGGTATTTGAACAGACATATCCTGATAGTCACAAGATACTCTCCTGCAGTATCTGTTATAAACAGAAGATACAATTATTATTCTGGACACAAGAGTTAGATATTTATCCCAAACAAATATTCACACTCAGACTACATCGTAAGGAGGGGGAACAGAGCTTACTTCTTCAGAGGAATGCGCCCTTCTGGTGTCACCTGCAGCTTAAGTTTTGTGTAACTGTGGAGAGAAAAGCATCCTGGTTTATTTGACAGCATTCTCAAGTACTTCTCCACCACCTTTATAGCTCAGTGCTAGTGCTCTGACCACATGGCAAGTTTGACTCAGCTTTCTTGCCAACATGAAAACCTTCCTTCTACAGTAATGCGTATGTAGTATCAAATACTGTCTGTCTTACACCAAAACATGGCAAATACAATTAATGAACAAATTTATCCTCCTCCCAAGCTCCTTCTCCCCCAGGCTGCCTAGCAGTCTATCAGCAAACTAGACTGTGGCACACAGGTTATACAAGTTGACTGGAAATGTGGCTGTACTCCTTTTCCAGAGGCTGAAGCTGTCCCTTGATGTTGCACACCAACATCACTGCCTCCCTAAGCCCTTCCCAAAACACAACTGTGAAGGTTTCTCCATTTGACCCCAAGTTTTATCACTCCTCAGCTGGAAGGATGTCAAAATGCTGGCAACTGAAATATCTTTGTACTAGCAAGACTGTCAGTAAATTTAGCAGCCCTGGGCAAGTCCAAGACATTTCCAGGATGAAGCAGTATAAAAATTACATGCTGAAACCATCTACAGGCAGGCAATTATTCAGCTTTTGAACTGAATATTTAGAGATCTCAATATCTCAGGACCTGTGACTTTTCTCACATCCTCATTAAGGCAGCAGGATGAGGATGTCTCTATCCAAACCTTTCAAAATAGTGATTCAAAGCCTACTGAAACAGGAGTCATCCAGTAGCTTTAATGAGAAGCAGTTGAGGCTACAGCTGTGATATGATATTCCCCCCAGTACGTGAGGACTACTGGTTGCCAGCACAAGTCTACCAGCAGTAGCCTGGAAAGAGCATGACTTTGAGTGCTTCCTATCTTCTCCTTGAATATAACTAAAACATTTCCCCTTGAAATGAGTTTTGCAGAAATATAATCTGGTTAAAAATGTGGCAACACTTCAGTATTTAAAAGGATTTTAAAAGCTTTTTCACTTTACTCACTGGCCAACCAAAAGCAAAAGGAACTGCATGGTTCTAATAAACTTTCCTTTTTTTTCCCAACCAAAAATGCCATTAGCAACTGCTTCAAAAACACCGTATGTGCTAAGATCCCTGACTGGGAGAGGAACATTGTCACAGATCCTGGTGTCCTCAAATGCATCTTCTGGAAACTGAAATCTCTTGTGCTGCTGTGTCCCCAGACAAAACCATTATCACCCCTGCCCCATCTGCCAGCACTGATTCAGAATAAAAAGTGGTTAATAGGGTAAAAAGAGTAACTAGTGGTTAGTAAAAAAGGTTTCATTTTCCCTTCTAGAATTTTTAAGCTTTTGAGCACATTCTGGTCGCATTTAGTGTTTTACTCTACAGCCAAGAAAGCCAGAAAGAAAGGAAAATTATGGGAGGGGTCAGAAGGAGGAAGAATTTTGATCTTCAGTTAAAGCAAAGTCAAAATGTGTCTGAAAAACAGTCAACCCCCCTCCAGTACTTGCTACCTTTTTTCCTCCCAAATTCTTTGCTACACATGGGACACTACTTTTCTCCCTGCAGCTTTATCCACCCATCTATGAAAACCAAGCATGTTATCCCTGTTAAAAAGCTTCTAGGAGATACTCCCATCGGTAGCAGCCGAACGGACTCATTTCAGCAGTGCAGTGCTGACTCAAAGAGTGATAAATGCTGATCCCAGTCACCCTTTGCTCATTACTGCACCAGTCAGTACTGCAGTACTAATGTACTCTAACATCCATTTTTTGCACCCCAACACAACCCTACACTGCATGGCTACAAAAGAGGAACGAGCCCATTACAACAAAAATAGCAGTTTTTATTAACCAGCCCTTCCTCCAAATTAACTCTATTTTTCTCATCTGACCAAACCACAGGAAAGCTGCTCAAGCTGTTTATTACTGCACTTCCAACACTGTAACTATGTAATGCCACAAACTAAAAAAGCCTTCATTCTGCTCTGATGTAATTTGCTTTTCTATTTCAACAAAAGGGTTCTGATAGGACTGCACCCAACTCTTTGCTTAGCACAATAATTATAGTAGGGAAATACTTTTAATCTTCTAAATCAAAGACTTCTTAAATGACTCTGATTTGGCACCTGTGCAGTGGACCCTGGAAACCCTATAGTTCCCAAGTGATTCATTAATGGAAGAAGGAAAAAACGACACAGGAATGCCACACTCGTCTCCTACTGAATCTGTGTGATGTGTCCAGTGACTACATCTTTAATTAACATTACTTGAACAACCACCAAAAAATGGCTCCAAATAAAACTGGATCTACTACACTGCGTGATAACATGTTCCTCCTCTGAACCTGGTATGAAAACGCCATTGGGTATAGCCAGAATCCTTCCCATTACAGATCTGTCAGCAAAGTCTGATGGCTAGCTAGGCGTTTGAGTAGTAAGGGACATGGAAACATTAGTAACAGGAAGTTGTCTTTGCTCTTCCTCTGACACCTGGTTAACATAGTGCTTTCTCCACTGTCAACATGGAGAGCCAACAGGAAATGTTAAATATTCCCATCCATTTGGGTGTTGGTTTGCCTAATACATCATTGCTGTCCCAACACACTGTACCAGATTCAGAGCTGTAGTTCCAATGTCCAACCTTCAGTTTCTGCAAGAAATTCTGTTGACTTCAGCTGTACCTCAAACACTGCGAAATAAACACACACCCTCACCTCCTTCCCCCCAAAAGGCAAGCAAGTACCCCAGCTCATCGCCATCACTATCTTCTAGGCTTTGCCATACTGTTCTCAGTTCTATCGCTTATGTAAATCTTCCTCAGCATGTGCTTAACATACACTTGAGAATTGCTAATCTCAGCTTTAGTTCTCTTTCCTATCAGAGGTGTGTTTTTATACCCCAAACATTCTCATAAACAGATTTTCTACTTGGAATCTGTGCCCTGGGCAAAGGAATCCAGATGAATGGATTCAGAGTTTCTCTCCAAATCACATGAAATACAGAGAGGAAAATGGATTTGTACTTCTCATGTTTTGATCAATAAGAGAACAAAAGGGAAAATAAACCTGAAGCAAATCAGTCCAGACTATTCTTTCATTTTAAAGGAAGAGCTTCAGAGTACAAGTTATTCCTTTGGTATAGAAGGGGAACATGGCATTTACTCCTGTTTTCTTCTGCTATGACTTAGTAGTTTGCAAGAAGAACCCAAACAGGGGTTTTGTTTAAGTGACGTTCTGATAACAGGCTTCTTAAAACCGTAAGAAAGGACAAGCCTGTGTTTACCAAAGTGCCAACCCATCAAAGCAGAAACAATAGATGACAATGTGACTAAGAAGCAAAGAGGAAAATGACGCAAAGAGCAACACCCACAGCATTCAATCCATTGCGACTTACGCTTTTTCCAGAAACGCATCCCTTGACATGTTCTGTGCCAACAGATTTGTTGCCAAACTGAACACTTCATCAGACCATTCCTACAAAGAGAAGACTTGATTAAATAAGGCTTAGTTTCCATGTTTACTTACACAATGCAAAAAGAGGTCTGAACATGATATCGTCAGTAGAAAGTGCCTAATTAAAGCCTGAACTTGATCTTTCCCAATCACAGCTTCCCTCCTCATTTGTAAGCCCTGATTTGTTTGTGCTGCAAGGCAATAAAGACTGATACAAATGTATTTTTAAAGGTATCTTATTCCACTGAACTGAAAGAGAAATAAATCATATGGATAAATGCCTGATTCAAAACACATTCAAGTTCCTAAAGGATGTGAAATAAATGCCCCAGAAAAACGCATTTTCTTGTGTGTTGGACACTGCTCTGGTTGACAGGCTGAGGATTAGAAAAAGAGCCTCTTTACCACTATTCTTATAAAACAAAGCTGAAATGGGCTTAAATCCATCTGAAGACAGAACTGCCAGGGCGGGATACAAACCATACCATAGCAGGTCTCCTGTGTCAGTGTCCCCTCCTGTAGGAGTGTGTTGTAAGAGCCTCCACACCACACTCTGTACAGGTCATGAAGTGATTCAGACAACAAATGTCACACCTTATGTTTATGGTGGATACCAAATTAAGAACTGTAAGTACTAACTTAACATTAGCTCTTACAGCCAACATAAGTAACATGCTTAAACCCACCCCCCCCCCACAATACAGCAGAAATATATAGGAATAAATATAAATTATTCTAATATGCAAGGAATAGGATGCAACTTCAAACAGAAAAGCTCTTTTCCTCCCTACTGCACACACTTACATGTGATCCTATCCCTCTCCAAATCGCTACACTGACATAGGGAAGAAATGTACTCTAGCAGCTGATGGAGGCTTCCCTTGGCTCTCCCTTACTTTTCCTCTCTTATTTCTCCCACTTCTGTTCATGTTGCTGAAGTCCTTCCCTTAAGGCTCAGAGCTTCCTGGGTTCCCAGCAAGGCTGATCCAAGTCTAGACTCCCAGTGCTTGTCCTGTTGCTCTCCTCCCTTGCAGGTCTCTCCTGCAGCTTTTCATTCACAACTTCAGCACACTTTTCCTTGCTGCCTTTGTGCTTATTTACAATCTTTAACTGCAATCCTTTCAAATCACAACTGCAGTTGAGCACTGGCTTTCTTTCATTCCTTTAAGAGAATGGCATGAATATAAACAGTGCCTTTGCAAAGAATGTGAGGTTTATTTTTTATAACCTGATGAAGTTTTCTAGGTGTCCTTTGAAATCAAAATTGAGTTTCCTTTCTTTCCAATCCAGATCCAAAATCCCCATTGCCACACAGCCTCTCTCTGGGAGTAATTCATTCTCCCTAGCTCTTCTTTTTGAGATATAAAAACTGGATTATTTCATTCTTACAGGAACTGATAATGATGGAAAGCCTCACTGACTTCTAATGAAACACATGTTGCTACATCACTTTGGAGCTTATGAGCTTGTTTTCCCTAAAAGCCTCAGCATTCTACCTGAGTAGGTGATTGATTTGAGAGAGTTTCACAAGTTATAATGTTTTCTATTTTTTAACATGCTAAGGTTTTCTCCTTAAGGTTACCAGATCTTGATCCTGAAACTGGTGTCACACAGCCACTCCCAACAAGAAGGAGATAAGCCCACCTATGCAACTGGTGTTACATGGGTCTCTGATACCCTTTAGCTATCAGATCCTCAAGTCCACACCATTTACAACCTCACCCCTGAGCAGCTGTGACAACACATCTCTCATGACTGCTATTTCTGGCAGAGAAACCTTCCTCCCTCAGCCACAGCCTCATTGTTCTGGAGGCAAACCACTGTGCTGAGCTGGCCCTCCCCTCCACCTCTCGTGACCACTTCCATTTTGCTGCTTAAATTGTTTTTCCTTCTCAGGTCTAATCTGAAAAGCCAGGGGTGTGAGAAAGGAATCAGGTTCATTAGCAGCACAACTGCTTTGCTGTGACTCCTGGAACAGAAAGTGTATTAAGGGCAGCATCTGTTTTTCTTCTTGGCAACTCATTTTTCCAGGCTCAGAATAGGCTCATCTTGTAAACACTGCTTTGTTTAGGCACTAAGAATAGCAGTTCAAACTTCTCCCTGTGACACTAACGGCTGCAGAGGTTATTGGCAATATAAATGATGATTGAGAAACTGAAAATATGTTGGCTTTTAACTGATCTTGATAGAATTTGGTTTGATCTTACTGGTTCTCTTGGCTTAAACTGAAGTGTTTTGTAGAACACAGAATTGGGCCACTTCAGGAGTATCCCATACCCTGGCTCTTCCTTCTCTTTGTCTGAGTGCTTGTTGACATGAATGCAAGAGGAACTCGATTATTATGTGGCTGTCACAAGCATTATTTGTATAAACAGTCTCGCCATGTTCCTTTGCTAGCTTTTCCTGGCTCTTCAAAGAGATCAAATGCTCTTGCCAAATATTCTAAGGGCTACCTACAGGCTGAACCATTTCTGACAATGCAGGTGCCAAATCAGCAATAGTTGCTCATTGCCTCTCCCATTTTAAGGTCTTAATTCCAGCCACTACAGAGCCACAGCCAGAAAAACAAGGTCAGAAAATAAGCCAAGGATCATATCATATTTCCAGTCAGTGGTCTGAACCCACAGCAGGAGGGGGAACAAGAGCCCCGAGCACAGACCTGAAGAAATAAAGGAGATGCGCTGGACTGACTTTGATGGACTTGCACCAAGCTGTGAGCCAAGATGCGTCTTGCTGCTTCAGCTACCAAATGGCTCTGTTTCCTTGGGTTTGCTGCATGATACAGAGCAAAGCTCACACTCTAACCCCAAGCACAACGCACCCTGCAGCCATCTTTACCAGCAGCAGCAATTCCAGAAGGCAGCTCTTGGTAAGAGCTCTCTGCAGGGTAGAAAACTCTTACGTGCAGAAAGAAAACAGCCTACTGTGGAAAGGTTCTAACAGCCTTCGAATCACTATAGTGATTCAGAGGCTGCAGACTCCTGTACAGACTCCTGTACAGGAGCAACACAATAGGAAAACATAAATCTGGGTATTTTGAAATATGACTGTACTAGTGCCAACAAACTGCAGACTGGAAGGCTCTGATCCGGTTTGGTAGCGGAAGAACCCAGCCTTCCGCCATTCAACTCCAACCAAGTCCCATCCATCATGGTAAGAACTCTCTGAACTCATTCTCCTCTTGGCTACTTCCTGTTACACTAATTCATACTTATATCATTCCTGTGAACTTTACTAACAGATTATTTAACTGTTCTGTGCTTTGGCAGGTAGCGTATAAGCAGCAGTTCATTCGGAAATCTGTTGTTCAGTGAAGTAATTCCTCTATTACATGCATCAGGGTATGCATCAGGATATCTATGGTAAGACATAACAAAGAAATAAGACCTTTTTCATGAGAAAAGACAGCACACATTCTTGAAAACACTTCCTTCAAATCAGAAGTGACTACGTGTGAAGGCAGTGTTTCTTGCACATTTGTTTTTGGTGGGAGGTTAACAAAGCAAGCTGCTCAAATTCCACACTTTTGGCAACCTCATGAATTTTAGTTAAAAATGCATCAAATAGATGTGACTTTATACAGTTTGCTTTATCATTTTATTAACACTGATCAAGCTCTTACATATGCCAGGAAAGTTGGACAAATAAAGAGGTATGCTGGAAAGCAAAGTATAGCCCAAGTTTTGAATCACCTTGAGATCATTTAATTTATGGGAGGAATTCATCAGCTCTTACCAATGGATCTTATCCAAAGCTCATCAGACCAAGGAGAAACAGATTTCCTTGGCCTCTAGATAAGGGCCAGTGTGGCCAGGATGGACTAGGGTGATGAGAGCAGAGTTGGCATGAGAGGCATAAAACAGAGTGAGAGAAAAGAGATGGGAAAGATGAGACATTCGCTTTTGAAGTTCATGGGCTTGGGAAGGGAGTGAAATCCTCTTCCCAATCCTTCACTGAATGTGTAGAGCAAACACAGATGTTCGCAGGTTGGATGACTTCATGTTGATAACAAAGGCAGAAAAAGAACATCTGCTCAGAATAGGGTTTGACAATAAACTTCTTCCTTTATCCTGCTTTCTGCAGCACTATGTGTATGGACAGGCACATGCATCTGAAAATAAGCAAGCACTGTACCAGTGCTACTTCTCTCCATCATCAAGACATGCACAGCAATCTGTCTTTTAGACCATTACCTAATGAATTTCAAGCGGCATTCTTTGAGCAAACCTGCTGCACAGTGCCCTTCAGCTCATCACTAATGCACTTTGGTCACTTTCTCCTGAAGGAATGCACATAGAACAATACAAGGCGCCTGTGTTGTCAGTTCTAGCTCTGTATTTGGTTTATTTAAAAGCAAGTTGAATGAACCAAGGCTCCTATTTTCACAATTTCCCCACAACTTGGCCAGTGGATGTGATGAACAGAGTTTGTAGCAGCATAGGAAGCCTCCTGCAAAGGAGAAAAACCCCATAATTGAATAATCTTAGCTGCCTCACTAGGACCACTGGAGTTTTCTTTGCCTTTCTTCTCCAAGAAAGGACTGATTGATACTTGTTACACAACTTGAAAGATAAGGTATCGGAAATGAAGGGTTAATCCAAATAATATTCATGCACTGAAAAAAGGAAAGGTGGGGGAGTTTTTCCCTGGCACTTGCTTTCCCTGGAACGTCAGCAACAGGAAGGGTCAAAATTTGCATGTGTGATGTTGAAAACATTGTGTGTATTTACAGGCCTTCTCCAAGCTCCCTGAAGAGATGATTTGTGCCTCGTGCTTATTTATTACGATTGCTCTGAGTCATTACATGGGTCCTGGAGATAAGGACAAGATTCTGTGGTCTGGCTCAAATAAAGCTGGAAAACATGTTAAAAAGGAAGAATTTTTAGATGCATTCAATAGCGATCAAAACTCAGTTTTCACTGAAACAAACAAGATACTTAATGTGATCTCAAAGCAAGCACAGCTAATCCGCAGTGCTTTGAAAATCCCATCCTCAGGCCACAGTGCTTGGCTGACAAAATAGTAATTTATTGGGTCTACCGCATTTACAAATAACAAAGATTTAGGTTCTTAGTTACTCAGATCGCAGGAGTTACTCAGGATTTAAAGCAGCCAAGCTTTTCTAAACTATGATTTTATCTACTGTATTTTAAGGTTCCATTATCAAACAGAGAATAGCCCTAAAATACCAATTTCTGCACTGTTTTGGCTAAATGATTATAGTTCATTGATTACGGGCTAGACAGGAAAGTAGAAAAGGACATAGGCTTCCGATTTGGGCGGTTTGCCCATAGTAAGGGCTTACCAGTTGTTGCTGGTAAAGCTTTAGCATAACTTTGCATTTTCCATTAATTGGCTTAGATAGGTGGGTTTTTTCCTCTCTGAAGTGTTGGTTTGATCGCTTTTGCAGTGTTAAGATTTCTTAACTACCTTGTGGGGTATAGCTGTGTGTTTTCAAGTCTGAGGACAGCGCTTCCCACTCAGCAGTCCACAGACCACCACAAACACAGTTTGTTTCTGTTCTTTCATATCAGTGAGATGGTGGAATTTGTGTTTTTGCCAAGCTGACCAGTTGGCTAATGAAAATTAGCAAAGACAGAAACCTGGCAAGCAAAAATATCTCTTTCCTTGCTCAAGATTTTCACCCTATGACCATTTTTCACCTGGTCTGACCACCCTTGTTGCCTTGTGAGGTGACAAAATAACTCATTACTATTGTTAAATCACTGCAGCCTGCAGAGAAACTATCATTTTAGTGCAATCTCATGCACTTGAGGATGCAAACCATGTTAAAGTGTGCTCATCTGGAGGCTGTCACCAGAGTCTACCTGTATGAATGGAAAGAGGGGTAGCTTTTGAATGTCAATTTGGAAGAGATAAAGCAAAGAGCTCCCACTTCAATAACCACAACTGAGTTGTATAGAAATTGGAAGAAGACGGAAGAAAAACCCAAACCAAAACCAAAAGATGTATTAACATCAAATGGAACTTGCTTGGCACAAACAATTGTCTGGTATGTTGGATGGAAATGAAGGGACTGTACACCTGCATGGAAAATCTGCTTTGCTAAGGTAATGACATTGACTATGTAATTATTATCAAGGGCTATCAGTAGGCAAAATTCAATGCTTAAAACTGACCTTTGAATACAAACAGGAATATTTATGTATGTGTTAAGGTGTGTGATTGCTGGCTATTTGAGTGTAAAATGTAGACCTGTACATTCCCACTACTTTGATATAGGCCAATCTTAAAAAGTCATCTGGTTCCAAACTTGGCTCTCACAGACGATCCATCATTCACACACACTAAGACCAAGCATAAAAAGGTGATAACTACTAAAAGATCCTGAGATGTGTTTGGAAAGTCATAGCACACATCTCATAGCCGAGTAAAAATTTGTGTGTACCATTATTTTCCCAGTGGGTGTTTGGATTTACAGCTATGTTCTGAAGATGAGCACAAATACCAGGGGCACAAACTTTGCTAAATAAACTCCTTAAAAAAGAATGACTGCACGTTTCCTCTTGGGTGCTGAACAGCACAGCTCTGTAACAGAAGTGAGGTTCATTTCATACCAATCTCCACTGTTTTCTCATTTATATCCATATTTCAAGCTAACACTTCATAAACATTAATTTTATATGACACAGATGAATGTCGTATTACCTTTGCTATATCCTCCTGGAATGCCACCAAGTTCAAGTACGATATATTGACCAGGTCTGGGCCATAGACAACAGTTATCATTCGATTTTCCAGGCGACCTCCTGCATTCCCAGCATCCAACAGCTCGCGCAGTTTGGGATCCTGCAAGTAAACACAATGCAAAAGAGTTAACAATCTTTTGCAAATACTTATACTGAAAGAGCTGATTATTTTTGCAAATAATATTCATTCAAATATTTAAAGATATTAACACAGAATAAAGAGAAAATCAGTACTGTAAATCCTTCATTCAAAGCCTTTGAACTCTGTATTGCAACAGTACAGGCTAAAAGCTGTCCAGTTGGTGACTGCACATTCCTATTTGCAGTTATTTTTGCCTCAGAATTTCAGCACACATAAACTGTTTTGCTTGTCAAAATAACACAATCTGTCCAAAGGCTACTGGCCTTGGCAGAGAAATTTTCTATGGTTTTAACTGATTTTAGATAAACCTTAACATGAGAACTTAGGTTTTCCTGAGGAATTTAGAAGACTGGTTAGAATTAACACTAAGAAATGAATAACTGAATTTTGGTGATGCCCTTCCCTTTCATCTTCATGTTCAAACAGTCATGTATTATTTAAATACATATATTCCATTTATATTTAATCTTTAGCTTTCTTTTCAGGTCTATATTCAATATAGAATGACAGAATCGTTCAGGTTGGAAAAGACTTTTACGATCATTGAGTCCAACCATTCCCCCAGCACTGCCAAGGCCACCACTAAACCATATCGCCAAGTGCCACGTCTACACGTCTTTTAAATACCTCCAGGGATGGTGACTCAACCACTTCCCTGGGCAGCCTGTTCCGATCCTTAATATAGCAATGACTACATAGCATTTCTGTGAAGGAAAGATATGTTCAATGATTTTTATCAGCTAATAATAGCCTGAACCTCAGCTTCATTGGTAGCATGGGAGACAAATTTCAGGTTATTTTGTGACTCTACTGGTTGCTATTATGCTGCAGCACTTCCAAGAAATGCACTCAGTGTTTTTCAGACCAAAAAAACTGCTTGGTCCTTGGCCTCAACATGAAACTTATAAAGGCAAAAGATGAAAAGAAGCCCTGCATGACTGACTTCAATCCTTTAGTTTGAAAGCTCAGGTTTCCTGAAAGGCAAGATTTGTCATTCTGCTACAAATACTAAGAAATGACCAGCAAATAGCATCACTATGGGATGACGGATTCTGTGTAGAGATTAAATGGTTTCAAAACTGACACAAATATATCCTGCAGTTCACATTTCACTCTCACTTCAACCTCCTTCCCCACTGTCTGCATATGTTTAGTGTTTGATACTTCTTAATATTTAATAACTTTTTAAATGACAACCTAAATTTCCACTGTTACAAATTAGGTTCAATATAACACGATGATAAACTTAAGATGATAAAAAGAGCTCTTTGTCATAGATCTTGCAGGAAATCCTGTATCAACAAGACATCAGTCTAAAGGGCATCTCCTGATTGGTATCATATCTGCTTGTAGGCAATGGCATTATCAATATGTTCAACAAATATGTTACAAGGTTTAGGAAAGTATTTTGAAGTATGATGTATTAACTGGAAAGAAAGTACAAGGCTGTCTATTGTATGATGCTGAGCCTCATTAAATACTGGGTAGGATGGCAAGCACTGCAGGGAAACAGACAGAATAATCCTATTTGGGAGCTCCGCAAAGAAGGAATATGATTGTGTGCTGAGACAAAGACAATTTCATTGGTAAACAAGTTAATGACAGGCTTTGACATAAGAGAAAACCAGAGAAGAGATGTAAAAATAGTAGCTGTGCTCCCCAGATGAAGATTTGAATGAGAAAGACAAAGTATAACTTACACCTAGGAGAAAAGCTTGAGAAATGCCCTGAAGACGCTAAGTTAGTGATGTGTATTACTAGATGGGTTACTTTCTCTTCTATTTATAGGCAGAATGTTACAAAGCTTTGTTTCATTTCTCTGGGAGATGATAACTCATCTGATTTTTACTCTCTACCGTTTCAAACCCAAAATCAGACTGATAAATGCTTGTGCTCAAGGGCCTGTCTGGGAAGAGCATCATTCTTTCTGAACTCAAACGGAAGAGGATTGTCTATCTGGTTTCATTCTTCCATATAATTGTCATTCCTTTCTTCCTTGCCCTAGCTGAACATCTTGCTCACTCAGTGATGAACTGCATTCAATATCAAGAAAAGAAGAAAGAAGAGAAACCTTTTGCTTTTGTATTTATAGTCGGCTGCAGAATGTCTCTATGATGGATCACACTTCAGTTAGTCTAAGATACGCATTAGCCATGCATCACAGAACAGAAAAGAAACATATTTGAAATGGGATGCTTCTTCTAAAGAGAATTCATCAAAACAGAAGTTACCTGGGACTGGTTCAGGAAGGCTGTTAGAAGTACAGAGTAAGTGGCCAACCAGGCAATGTGAGTAGGAATTTGTTTTCCAGATAACAGAATTTTTTCTCCATGTTTTAAAGGCAAGAAATTAGACAGATCATCCTCTTTGGGTATCTGGGTTTGGATGAGTAAAATACTGAATTCTTCTAAGACTTATCTAACAAAGTTTGAAGCACACAGTCCCTTACAGCAATACATTCCCTGGCTGCGACCCAGCACTCATTAATAAAAGACATAAACATATCCTGAGCTACCTCAATGTAATCTGCCATGTGCTCCACAGACTTAAAATAGATACTTTTATTATAAGCTCAGTGAAAGAGAGTAATTTTGATCCTAACAGGATTCACATCCTTTTTGACCCCTGCCATGGGTGTATCTGCCCTTTAAGGGTGACAGATGCATTTCCATTTGTCAGTGACAACTTAGCCCTTAGCTGATGATCTAGGTCATATTACTTGGTCCTCAGATCTGAAGTACTCAAATTTAGATACCAAAGCACGCTGTCAGCTCTTCACATTCCTCATGAACAGCTTTGCTCCCTTATTACCACACTTAGCTGCAAAGACTACTAAGAGGATGAGCAAAATATCCTTTATCAAAACCTTGAACACTATTAAAGCTCTATGAATTAAGGCCCTTTATAAAATGTCAGCAAGTTTTCCTGCGGAGATGGTAGGAAAAGGACATGGAAAAAACCCAAGAAACAAGACTATATTTAGCTGCTTCTATGTAAATCGGATTATTTTGATTTTGATAATTCCATTTTGAGGAACAAGACTGAAAGTCTGCTGCTGTTTGGAGCTGCATTCGATATGCTGGCTCACAAGTGGACAGATTGGTTCTTGGCATAAGCTCTTTGCTAGACTGGGGCCGTATTATGGACAAATTGAGCTTCTCGAGAGACATTCAGAAGAATTAGATTTATTTACTATTGATTATACCCCTTTTTTGAACACCTGAGCTATTGAAGCTCTATCGTGTTAAGGAACATGCCCATGGGATGATCAGTGCCCACATAGCTCAAAGTTCCCTTTGTAGCACAATGATTTAAGTCTGCTTTTATGTTTTCTGACAAAGGAGCATCCTTTCACCTCCTTTACTCACAACGTCTAGATGTCAGCTTGCTTCCTCCCTTCCAATAAGTCTGGCAGGAGCTTCTGCTCAAGGACCTGAGCTGCCTGACGATCTGCCCTGAAACCAGGCCAGGAAAGCCAGTTTTCCTAATGGAACACTTCTGTTGTTACAAGGCTGACACATTCCTGAAGGAGATGTGAATTGTGAGCAGAGAAATACAGAGAAGGTGGCAAGGATGCTGTTGGCAGCACAAGCAGCTTTAGAATTCATTATAAACCAGATTAACTATGTCAAATTGAGGCAAGAGTTGGCCAAGGGACTATCTGCTCACTTGATAAAAAACACTTCCTATTTGGCCCTGCTGTCTTGACAAATCTATCAAAAGAAAAATACACCTTAAATCAATCCAAAACAAAACCAGAAAAGAGAAGAAAATTATCCATAAGCATGAAAAATGTAATAACAGGTTATAGCAGTCCTACACCTTTCGTGAACAAATAATGATGTTTTGTTAGAAACCAGGATCCTGTAGACAGATGGATAAAACCAGATTTCATTCAGACTTCCAAAACTTTCTCCTGTTGTGTTTTCCTCTCACTGGAAATCATAAAAATAACATAAACTTCAAGAGGCTGCTCAGCCACATTAATGACAACCTCCACAAAGACTGCTTTCAGCTATGCTGGTGTTATTAAAATGACACTCTTAACACTAAAATCCTAGCACATTACAGTAAATGCCGCAACATCTTTTAATAAGTGTCTCCAGCTCTTTAAACTTGTTTGCGAAACCTTGCAGCACTCCATCTGTCTGCAGAAAATTCCTGCTGTTTTAATACTTTGTCATATAGATATCTATATATAGAGATATTTGTATATATGTATCTAAAAGGCTTCTATGCAGTAGAACTCAAATCGCAATTTAAACACGCCATGGGGCAGCAGGTCACCCAAGGTTTCACCTCAGGTGGAATGCATCATCTTTTGTTACTCAAAGCTGCAGCACCATCTCGGAGAGCAGCTCTGTTTGATCCCACATGAAACAGGAGAAGAATCTGTCTAATGCTAACGATTTTCCTTGGGGCTTAATAGTTACAGGCAAGGTGATGGCCAAACTCGGTGATTAGCAAAAGATTCAGCCAGAACTTCTGGGTTCCTAAAACAGTTGTGCAACTATAATATAGGAATTTCTGGTGTCTGAAGACATTAATTTACTATACAAAAAATCTAAAGGAGTCATTATAGACCACA
>JBCJKH010026432.1:0-15020 GCA_039877255.1 Loriculus beryllinus
CACTGGAATGGGTTGCCCAAGGAAGTTGTGAGTGCTCCATCCTTGGCAGTGTTCAAGGCCAGGTTGGAGGAAGCCTTGGGAGGCATGGTTTAGTGTGGCGTGTCCCTGCTTATGGCAGGGGGGTTGGAACTAGACGATCTTAAGGTCCTTTCCAACCTTAACGATTCTATGATTCTATGATTCTATAATGCATTAATATGATATAAACTGTATTGCCACAAGTGATTTTTTTCATGATACAGTCAAGCGGTATCTCACACCTTCCTCTTAAGTTATTCATTTTTTCTTAATTTTTTTTTTCTGTTTGTCAATTTCACCATTTACTTTGCTTCTTATTTCTTTTTGTTTGTTTGCTTGTGCTTTTTGTTGTCTGGACATATTGAAAAGACTATTTTAGCTATATAACACTTTCCTATTTCTGAATTGCATTTATTTTAATTTAATTTAATTTAATTAATTTTATACAGGGCACATTTCATTTACAGTCACTTATAAGCATATAAATGCTTTCAAATATAAGTATATAAATGTGTTTACACACCTATGTGCCTCTACATATATATATACATAAGACTTGGGCAACATACCTGATAGATGTTGAAATTTCCCTAGTTATTTAACAGTATTTCCTTGCAATTAACTCAGTAGGCACTAGAGAAGTTTTATACCAAATTTTCTCAGTTCTAGTCAGTTTCTCCTGAGTGTTTATATAACTTACAGCATGTTGCCATTGACAGCAAAAGACTTACCAAGGAGCTTTACTTTTGCCTTGCTGTTAGTACCTTGGAACGGCAATTGTAAGACTCACAGACATATTCCAGGATTTCTAACATCCAAGCATCCCACACAGATGAGTAAAGCATGCCATGCATTTACCCTCAACTCTGTTTGGACTTCCCACACAGTAATATGGGATTCATGTTTGACTGCGGTAGATATACAAGTTAAAAATGTATTGCATATATATTAATGCAGATGTATTAAATTTTATTTTCTTTTAAAATTATGTTTATAATTTAAAAAATTATTTCTCTTCAGAAATACACATTTTTTTCACTTTTTAGCCCTCCAGAATGCAACACATCTCTTCTCACCATAAGCAAAGATATTAGATTTTTTTAAAATTAGTTGCCTAAGAGTAGACACCACCGAACCATATTTGGGTATTCAAGGAAATGGTCTAATTTTCTGAGGTGATAATACCAATGGACCTGGAAATGTACTTTGGACAGTAATTAGAGGGGGGTTTATGCATGCTTTTATTGCAATATAGCATTATTTCTATATTAAATTTATTTCTATGATTTTAAGATCAAACTAAACTTTCTCAAAATAGTAAATGCCCTTCCTGTTAAGTGTAAAAATGAAGAGTTTAATTTTAGAAAGGCAAAATATCTGTACGAAAGCTGAGGTTATCTGCAATCTCCCTTCTCTTTCAACCTCCTCTTTCCTTCTTTCACCATTTACAAGCTATTAAATTTTTCATTTTATGACTTGCACATCTCCTGTCTGATCACTTGCCTTTTCTGGTGTCAGCTCAGCAGTTTCAAAAGCACGGCCAGCTAAATAGCTTCTACATGTACTTGCTCTGTTTCACAACAGAACAAAGGTACTCAAACCACATTTTTGCAGGTAAGCTAGCAGAAGTGTTGATGGATCTTTAGGTAGCTCTTAAGGCCAAAAAGTGCCAATAGCACCTTTATTCTTTTCATGAAGTAGATGTAGGATGGATCGCAGTTATTTAAAATGTTCCCCATGAAGTACTTTTTTCAATGCAGCAACCTATGATCGCTTAACATGCTAACAGCACATTGGTCTAGTCAATGCTTAGGAGAAATGAAAGAGTTTTTTCATGTTGTTGTTTTATATATATTCCCCAAAAAATATTGACTTAGCTATTGAAAACATTCAAAAAACCCCCACAGCTAGAGTGTCAGACAGGCAGACTGCACACTTGTACACATACACCCACCTACATGCATACCTTGGATAGGTTTCATAATATTCTCTGCTCCAAGATGTTGAAATCACGTATTACATAAACACCCTGACCCTGCATCTGTGACAGCATTTCAAACAAAATTTGATTTAATGCTTACCACAAATGGGAGACAGCCCCACAGATCAGCTTCTGCTGTCTCTGCAGAACTCCATACAAGGAATACCATCAGTGTGAATGAACCTATTCTCACTGAATTATATAAATCCAATGAAGACATTAAACCATCAAAATACATGACACAACACTAGTCCACTTACTTAGTCTTACTAATATATATAAAATATATATATAAAATATATATAGAAGCACTTAGACCTTTAAACCCGGAACCACTTTACAAATATGTGACTTATTTAATATCAACAGGGAACTTCACCTTTTTATTTGCACGTCATATCTGTAATGAGGTGATTCTATTAGACCAGGAAGTTTAGTATAGCATCAGGAATTCATAGCAAAAAGAACATTGTAATTTTACATTTTATTCCTATAAGTTTCAGTCATAGTGGACGGCTGAAGCTTTACGTTACTGAAGAAAATATTTTATTAGTTTTCCTTAATTAACAAAATTTAGGTATCACGAACATTTTGAAACATAAAATATTTACTTTTAAAAATAGTCACAAATAGTAAAAACTTCAGGGGGCATACATCATGCTAAATCCAGTGTGGGCTTGTCTGTCCCTGCTGATAGAAGACATCTGCAGGTAAGATGAAGTCTTCATTGTAATATCTCAATTAGAATTACAGAATTATAGAGTGGTTAGGGTTGGAAGGGACCTTAAAGATCATCTAGTTTCACTTTGTTCTGGGTTCAGCTGTAACAGTTGTTTTTCTCCTTCCCAGTAGCTGATGCAGTGCTGTGTTTTCAACTTTAGTCTGAGAACAATGCTGATAATACACTGATGTTTTTAGTTGTTGCTAAGTAATGCTTACCTCGATCAAGGATTTTTCAGTCTCTTGTGCTCTGACAGTGAGGAGAGGCAGAAGAAACCAGGAGGAAGCAGAGACACGACACCTGACTCAAACTAACCAAAGGGGTATTCCATACCACAGCATGTCATGCCCAGTATATAAACTGGAAGGACTCTACCTGGAAGGTCCAAATTTCTGCTTGGGTTGAGTTGGGTATCAGTCAGCAGGTGGTGAGCAATTGTATTGTGTATTGATTGTGTTTATTGGGTTTTTTTTTAACTTTTCTCCTTTTAGTTTTATATTCTCTCCCCTTGTTTTTTCCTTTATCATCATTATTATTGGTGGCAGCAGCAGTAGTGGTTTGTGTTATGCCTTAGTTACCGGACTGTTCTTATCTCAGCCCATGGAAGTTACATTCTTTTGTTTCTCCTTCCCATCCTTCCGGGAGTCAGGGGGGATGAAGGGTGAAGTGAGTGAGTGACTGCATGGTCTTGAGTTTAAAAAGATGGGCTTAAAACCATGACACCTCTGTCATGGGGAGGGACAACTTCCAACAGATCAGGTTGCTCAAAGCCCTGTCCTACCTGGTCTTGAACACTTCCAGGGATGAAGCATTCACAGCTTCTCTGGGCAACCTGTTCCAGTGTCTGATAGTAAAGAATTTTTTTCCTAATATCTACCCCCTTGTCTTGTCACTATATGCCTTTGTCCACATTCCTCTTGTGTTAGGGCACCCAGAGCTGAGCGCAGTACTGCAGGTGGGGTTTCATGAGAGCAGAAGGGTAAAATCGCCTCCTTTGACCTGCTGATCATGCGCTTTTTCATGCAGCCCAGTGTAAGGTTGCCTTTCTGAGCTGCAAGCACACACTTCTGGCTCATGTTGAATCATGTTTTGTCACAACTGTCAGGACAGTAGCTTCCGGCTGAGGAGTGTAGTGGCATCTCCTTAAGCTGTTCCAGATAAATTGCTAAAACTATATTATTATTCTTTCCATCAGATGCCTCCTGCTGTATTTATTATGAAGAATGCCAGACAAAAGTCATGCAGACTACCTAAGTACTTTCTGACTATATCTGTTTCTCAAACTACATGCAGCTTTTCCAAATTGTATTGTCCATGAAAGTTTTACTTATAAACTTGAGAACTCTTTGGTCTAGTTTTATATTTTTCAGAAGTTGCCTAGGATATGATTTAAAATGCTACTGCTTTTAGAGAAGCCCTGGATAAATCGAAAATAACTTTCCTTGTCTAAGCTAAGCAAAGGCAGCATAGGAATAAAAAGTCATGCATGGATGACACTGGTGTACAGATCTCTTTTATACACAATACATAGATGGCATTTTTCAAAAGCTGTTCATTCTGTTACTCCTGTAGTGCTGCTGATGTACATGGGTCTTTGTATCTTTCTGCATATGTCCCAGTCATTCTAGCAAGCATTACTCAGGTGCAGTTTTACCTTATGCAGCCAGGTGCTGCACTATTGTGCAATTTTCCGTGATTTTCAGAAAGAGGATTTCTTTTATTTCCCCAACCTTGAATGGACTTTAACATCCTACCACTTGATTGTGACAAGAAATCCCTACTGATGACAAGAAATTCAGATGGGTAAATTAGAGATTCTCCTTACCATTTTCATATTAAATTACCTGCTATTGCACTTTTGGAACTAGAGAGGCTACTGTATGTACACATATATGCGTAGGTAGCTAGACAAATGCATAGACAGACAGACACTCAGTGCATGTGTGTGTATATATAAGCCAAAACACTTAGCAATGGCAATTGATCTTTTGAAACAGTTGATGCTTTAGAAGTTTTAGACTTTAGGAGAAAATCTGGCTTTGATACCTTTATTTTCAGCTGTTACAATGAAAATACTGTTTTTGAAAATACGCATCTTCATAAAGTTTCATGTGCAGTTATTTTCTGTCTGGCTTCTGCAGGTTTCAGAGCTGACTTCTCAGCAAGCCTCTGTGGCAGACTGGGTAGTCATGTAGAGTAATCCTCACTGTAAGGAAGAACAGAATTTGTTTGTTTAATAATAAATACAGTTAGAAAAAAAAATCATAGCCATGAAATGTGAAGATTTCTATAAATATAAATATATGTTCCCTTGCGTATAGTACGGAAATACCACTCAGGGGTAGTCTCAGTTGTCCACATTTCTACAGCTAAGTTTGCATTTGAAACAACTTGTATATTCACAATGATTGGGTTTTTTTGTTTTGTTGTGGTTTTTTTTTATTTTTGCTTTAAAGAATATTTCTGCATGAAAGCTCACAGAGCAGTTGATTATAGACAATTTATGAAAATGGAATTCTTATGAACATAACAGCAAAACTGTGAATTGCTGTAAGTGACACAACAACAGACTTCTACTTGAACTTACCAGGTAGAAAATGAATGCATCACAACTCAAAGTGCCAACTACCAGAAATGTAGTGTTTCTAGTGATAACCAGGATGTTGCTATACAGCAGAATACTATGTCTGGTGCTTTTAATGACGTGCAAACCAGGTGTATTTTAACTTTTTTACATGTGTAATGCTAGATGCAGTGACAGATAATACCTTTTCTGATGCTTTTCTTCCTTAAAAATCAGTTATTGTCCCCAAACTGGAAATAAAGGGAAGTTGGTTAAAAAGAGGCAAGAGCTGAACTCAGGAGATCCTGAGAATATACATTATTCCCTGCTTGAATGCTGTGAATGACAATTACTGCAATTGCATGAGGAGATTCAGAGGAGATTCAGAGAAGATTCAGAATTATTTTCTCTTTCCAGCCTTTTCGTTGTGGGTGCTGAGTTGACTGGTTGTGGAGGGAATTCACACATTCTACTAAGGGACAACATGTGATTGACTTAATCGGTTGTAATTTAACATCTGAAAGTTAGACATTGAAAATCTGAGCCAGGCATTTTAGGATCTCTTTATAGTTAATTGAGAAAAATAAGCTCCTCCAGGGATATTCATCTGTTCTATCGTATGATGAGATTAATGACTCTCTAGAGGTGCCTGTTCCTTTCCACTAGCTGTAAAGGGAACAACTACAGTAATAGTGCTCTCTAGGATATGGTGAGGATATTTTGCTTTAACCAGGCATTCCCCTTGGAGAGCATAACTTGCCATCATTTTTTCTCAAACCTCGGTATACTCAAGCTAATGTTCCAATTTGTTGAGACAAGACACACTGAATCAGTTTGTGCAAGTGAAACTGAGAACAAAGTTTCATTGTTCCAAAGCATCTCTGCAGTGCAAGGACTATTGTTGTATTCTAGGATTGGTCATAACTGGAACATACACAGAGAAAAACATTTTTGTTCTGAATTAAAGTTTAATCTCTACAAATATAAATGAGGGAACTTCAAGAGAGAGAAACTGGGACACCATGTCTGCTTTAAGGCATAATGGTCTGGCTGCTTGTGTTCTAAAACTTCACAAAGTTTAAATGGGCAGGATTTTTGTCAGGGCCAATGGCCATGCCCAGCGGTGGAACATGAATATATTTGCATGATTTGGCATTTGCAAATGTAAACATACCATGGCCATACTTTCAATTAGTCTGTACTCCAGCTTTCTTCCAGAAGCTGTGTGTCTCTGCTATCACAGCACTGTGTGCCAGCATGCCTATCATGCCTTCCTTTACAGAGGGCTCCTGCAAAACTGTGCAGCAGCTCAGGCAGGGTAATGCAGTGATCAACCTACCTGACTCCAGGGTGCCTCAGGCCAAGGCACAGGCCAGGAAAACTTACAGCTGCCTCTAGCAAGTCTAGCTATATCCTTCAGCTACTCCTGAGTTTAGGTCAGCTACTGCTCCTAAATATAAAACTGCATTCCTGAATGAAGCTCACTGTAGCCTGAGACCAGCATGCATAGCCATTATTTAGAATTTACACTTGAGTTTCAGATTTTCCCAGCAGCCTCAATTTGTGCCTTCATAATGCTGCAGAGGATCTTCTTGGCATGACTAAGCAACCCAAGCCTGTCCAAAAGCACTCAGTATCTGGTGTGACCTCCACTTTCTTCTGAAGTAGAAGAGTAGTCTGATGCTTAGAATTAAGAACTTAGGAAGAGAAAAGCTAAACTAAACACAACAAACCCAAATATTGCCTTCACCAGTCTGAAAAATTCTAACCCTTATAACTCTCCTGCAGAGAGAGTTTTCTGGACACAACTCTACTAGCTTGAGAGTCGAATAGGCAAAGGGTCTGTGATGCACACACCAGGGACCAGAAGTGGCATACAATGCAGTCTGCAACCTGCTTCCTGTTGCCCTTCTTTCTGAGGACACTCACATCTCATCAAGGATTGGACTGTGATGGGTGAATTGCTTCTGCAGCTCACAGCCAGCTCACTGGGGCTTTTTATACTCAGGGCTCCCTCCTTGTAACTCAGTAGAAAAAGTCCAGGGCTAAAGTGGAGACACATTTTGTCACTCAGCTGGCAACTTCCAGCTTTGTGATGGGAATGAGTGTGGCTCCCTAGGCCTCAAAGACCTTTCTAGCTGAAATACTCGAAATAGCTAGGAAATATCTAGGGTAGTAAATTTCAAATTCTCCTCACCCACTGAATAAAAATCTCAAGCACTTTATATAAGATATAGATACAGCTGCAGTATCATCAAAATGGAGGTACTTCTGCAGGTATCTCGTAGTTGCCTTATTTTTTAATAGTTTTTATATTGATGGACTTTTATAATTTTCAAATAAATTCCTCCCACTGAAGCATGAAATGCACAGAATATGTAGGATATTGCAAAAGGAAAAAGTATTTCATAATTTTAAATCTGTTCTTCCATGAAAGGTTAATAATTAATATGTATTCCGAAATCCTGATAAATAGTGCATGTTTCTTAAACACAGTTGTGTAACGAGGATAGCTCCTTTGCCTAAAAAAGAATCTGACTCTGTGCTTTGGTTGTGGATCATTTTATATTAAGTTTTATTAAAGTGTATGTCATTGAGGTCCTGCTAATCTATGTCTAGAAGATGAATGATTTAGCAAAATCATAGAATCATAGAATTGTTAGGGTTGGAAAGGACCTTAAGATCATCTAGTTCCAACCCCCCAGCCATAAGCAGGGACACCCCACACTAAACCATGCAACCCAAAACCTATTAGGGTGAAATAAAATGCGCATTCTAGAAATTAAATATACCCTATACATGTAAAAATTAAACATGCTCTGAAGGATCAATGGTAAAATTATCTAAATTAAGAATTTCTTATTCTTATTAGTAATGCAATTCTATTCACCAGTGTAGACTGCTAGATATGCTTGAATGATAAACTGTAGCCTTGTTATCTGGATTTGATAATGCTGAAAAATCCTTTACAATACTTCGCTTTACTCCGGTTCTGAAATATAATTTCAATTGAATCAATTGTCTTTACATTACAGAAGGACAAAATTTTACTGATGAAAGGGTCAAAAGTGACCTGCAGAGAAGAGATACACTGATCCAGACAATCCCTTTATCATGTTGTCACTATTGGCAGCAGCATGTTGAGAGCATGCTTTTATTTTAGATTTATTTGAATTAGTGAGGGTCTGGATTGCTTCTATTCATTTAGAAGAAGGTTGGTTCCATTATTCTGATTTATCACTCATGCAGCAGGGTCTGTAGATGTCTAATCTAGTAATTATCACACTATCTTCTTTGGCGACTATGAAGAAAACCAGAGCCAGATTTCAAAAGGGGATGAAGTAAGAAACACTCTTTTTAATCTGCCTGATCTGAATTTTCCACTCTGTAGGGCAAATGGGAGGGGTGAGGAAGGGGGATGGGAGGGAGAGAAAATAAAATGCAAAAAAAAGCTAAAAAAAAGAGAAAAAATCTTGTTTCATTTTTTTTATGCAGTGATTGATCAAGAGTTTTTGAACCTGCTTTACAGTATCGAACGGTTTATTTTGTAGCATATAATAGCTTTTTAAGAGTAATTCAGTATTTCTACTATTGTGGCAGTGAATAGCCACAAAACATTTTGCAGCTTTCTGGCACCTGCATGAAGCTGTGACTTATGAATATGCTAATGAGACTGCAACCAGAACTGGCTTGGGTTCAGTCCTTGCACATAATTAGCGCTCAGGCTACCAGCACTGCTGGGAGGCTGGCTACAGAAAGTAATATTTAGATTGATCGGTTCAACATAATGCACTTTCTCTGCATCAGAGACTAAAAATAACAGTGTAAAGTCATCTTGTACCAACACAAGAAAACTTTTAATTTTAAGTCCTTTTTGCCAAAATATAGGAAAGTAATTATTTGGTTTAAATACTTGGAATTGCAAAAGTTGATCTTTGTAACACATTATGTATTTTAATATCAGAAAAAAAAGAAGCGTGTATTGCAAGCTACATTAATAAGCTCCATTTATTAATGTCTAGACTGCATCACCTCCGTAATATCCATGTGCCTGTTAGTCTTGAATGCTGAAAAGCACCTCCTTGAAGTGCATACAGAAATGCCTTTTATATAACATCTGGAATTTATTCCTTTAATATTAGGAGAAGCAGTACTGTCTACAACCCAGATATATGGACTAGGCAACAACATTATGAAGAACTCTTCCCACTTAATTCACATTTCTAGAGTTAAAACATTAAAGACATGGCTTTAGATTTAGAAATATGAATATCAATTTCAGAAGTCCCAGCTGCCATAATTAAGTGTGACAATATATATTTAGACAATAAATCCCAAAATTTTCAGAGATGAACACCATTAAGTTCTACTTACGTTTCTAAATATTCCGCACCATTTACTTTTAGTAACTGACTGATATTAGATACAAATATTTGAAATTAACTCAGTTTACACATCTAGACAGACCCTAAGACTCAGGGTATTTAGAAATTAATTAATATATATTTATAAACTTGTGGGATAGCTTCAGATGAAAGAACATGCCTATTTTTAAGTGTCACAAACATTATTTGTTTTATTTATTTTTAATAATGTTGCTAAATTAATGTGGCTTTAACTAGACAATGGGAACTGGTGTCAAAATATCCTCTAGGTGCTATTTGCTTCTGGCAGGCAACTCATAAGTCGAAAATGCACAGACACAAAGAATATATATAATTTTTTATAGTCTTGAAGTCTGTATATTTTCTGCTCTCAAGCAAACATTTTAGCTGAACTATATGATATGCTACATTCAAAGGGGACCCATATGAGCTTTCTGTTTCACTGGAAACGTATCAGAAAGCAGAACTGTTGTACAGAGCAGAGCATAACTAGACAGGGTGAGAAGCCATGTTAGTGCTTCCACTTTGGTGTTTTTCTCCAAATTACACAGAACAGCAATTTTCAGGCTTACATTTCTTAGGCTCAAATCCCTTATGATACATGTTCTTTCTAAAACCTGGTTTGCTTTCTTCAGTTCTACTTATATTCCATGGCAGATGGCTTATTTCAGTGTGTACCAACATAAAAAAAAAAAAGAAGACACCTCTAACAAACCCTTTGAGACAATTACTACATGGATTTGCTCATTGTCACTACAAACAACTAAAGTGTTCTTACTAGAGTAACAAAGTTTTACACCTTTCCAGTAACAATAACTGCTATTCACTAGTCCGTTTTCCCCAGTTTTAAACCTGAAAATAAGTAATATGTCTAGAAGGGTAGCACATTTGGTTTATTTCTTTCAGAAGCTGAAAGTCAATGAACCATGCCAGAAACAACTCTCCAAAACCATTTTTAAGTTGATGGGTTCCCAGCTCAAATATGCACAACATAGCAATTACTTTAAAGCAGAAGTAAATCTTGATACATTGGAAAAAGAAAAATATTTCTATTCCTGGTCAGTCTGCCCTGAGAATATGTTGTTTCAATAGTCATTATTTTAGTATGAAATGTAAGTATAACCCTGACATTTAGAGGTATTCAAATAGAATCATCGAATCATAGAATCGTTAGGCTTGGAAAGGACCTTAAGATCATCTAGTTACAAATGCCCTGCCATAAGCAGGGATCTGAAATGCTGTTCCCTAGCTAATTGGTTTTTAAGTGTCACACGTATCTTTAATAGCTTTTACTAATACATAGTAACATGTGAAACATAAATTTTGGATTGTACATGAAAAAATGAGTAGTCAAAAGGAATGATATTCTATTATTTTGCAAAATCTAAGTATTTTTTTTTTCCAAAGGAAAAAAACTTCCTCATGGTTTCCATCAGAATGATGACTGGTAAGCTCAAGAATATTCCTGCTTCTTTATCTCTCCCTATGCAAGAACAGAAATACATTTTTAGGAACTGTCTGTAAAAGAAGATTTGTTGTTGGATTTTTTTCTTGAACAGAGAAATTGGGTAACGTGGTTTGTCATTTCTTTCAGGTGTCTAATGTCACCAGAAGAATAAGGTTGAAAAGGGTTTAACACCTCATTTATAGTTGGTAGTAGTACCCAAGCCAATATGACTTATCCCTATGAGAAAATAGTGAATGCAAATATCCTCATACAAAGAGGTGGATATGATAGATGTGGCATGAAAATTGCTGTCTCAGAACCAACACCTCTACAGAAGGAGAAAGATGAATTCCTGGCAGTTCCACAGACTTTTTTTAACTTTATTTTTTTCCAGTGCTTTAATATTCATTATTGCAATGGTGTGGAGAGCTCAAAAGTAACTTACATATCAACAAATGTAAAAACAAAAGAGATGAATCAAAGACAACAGTAAGATGCCTTTTAGCCTCAAATACGTTCCTTAGAACAAGTATAACCTTGAGCTCAGCCAAAAATCTAAACGTTCACCCAGTTTAGATCTCTTCTAGCTATTTTTGGATTTTGCTTTTTCACTTATAAATCCAAGTGGGATTTTCCCTGCATATTATACCACTAATGAACAGATGGAAATAAAATAAATGACAAGAATACAGTTCTCAGGGTAGACCTATGTGTGCTCCTATGTGTGAAATATAGCTAGTAAGGCCCAGGTAAGAATGCCACACACACACACAAAAAAAAAAAAAAAAGGAGGAAAAAAGAAAAAAGATATTCGGATTGAGAAAGCTGGTGAAATCTTTTTTTCCCAAGTTGTCTCACAAAGAAGCAAAAAGAAAAGCTTGTCTTATATATAAGGTGTGAAAAACCAAAACTCAGAAGCAATAGTACACCTGTCTTCTATAGCCAAATGAAGGGATACCTAAATATACCCTGGCTTCTAGGAAAAAAGAAAGGTGAATATCAACATTTTATATATCTCTCAGTTTAATTTTACAGTCTCAAAATATGTGTCATTGAAGCTTCTCCACTTATCTTTCAAATTCTAGCTTGTAAAGAATTCTAAAATCATCTTTCACTCCAGTATTATAATTTTCAAAACAGGTTTACAAATAAAGCTCAGAAACTAAAGAACCCCCACCTCAGGAAATTTATCTACTTAGAAATTATTAACTTTATTATATGTGAAACTAGTCACTCTAAAGGTTTTTTGACTGTTAACATTCTCTGTCTTTGAGGTAGAAAAATAATCATGTAGTATATATCATAAAAAAAAAATAAATCTTGGTGATCTAATTCCTCTATTAAAAGAGAAAAAAAAAAGATACATTGCATAAGGCTGGCTAGTAAGGAATAAATTCTGCCTTACAATTAAGCTGATACAGTCCGTGAGTCATTAAACTTGTACTGGTTTTGTATACTTACACTTTTCATTTTCTTCTGTGGTTCTATTATTTGTGCACTGTGCCAGAAGATATGAAGCTAGGCCTATTTTCATGTGTGAATCTATCCCTGAAAATGTGGCTGTCAAAAAGAGTCCCAAAGGTTGTGTAAAATCAAGGAAATAGCTCAGCCTTCATTAGACTGAACAGGTTGTTATGAGTGAATAAAGTTCCCCCTTTGCCAGACTTTCTGTTTACCATTTTGCTATAGGCAGTGACATCAACTCTATGCTTATAATATCTTCTTACAAAACCTACAAGAGTATCTTTAAAATCTACAGTTACATATAATTTAAAATCTAAACATACTAGAAAATTAATTTGGTTTTTGTACTCAATACAGTGCTTTTTCAAACGCTTGAATGGTGTGGGAGGGAAGCTGTGATTCTGCAATCATTTTGATAAGTCCTAGAAAGTTTCCCTAGAAAGACTGAGGGCAAAATACATTCTCATGCACCTGCCTTTTAATATGTGTATTAAGAGAGAATTCGTACAATGACGAGCTTCTATATACTTAAGTGATAAAGTGAGAAAAATACAAACATTGTTTAATATTTCTTATACTTCTGTCAAAGTTTTCAATAGTAGTTGAATACAGGGATTTTGACATCAGAAGTCTAAATTGAAGAAGTGGTGGGGACTAGAGTGTATAGTAAAGACAAAGAGAGGAACCATTCAAAATGCCTGAGGACAGGTCACCACACTACCCTGGTATGTGTGTACCCTGGTACAGGTATGAGTATTTGGAAAGAGAAGATGGGGAAGTACAGTTCCTGTTCATTAGTACATTTCTTGTTGATGGCAGCTGAATTTACTGAAGTAGGCTTATCAGTGACAATATGCTTGCTCCCAACCTGCAAAATCATCTAATGCTGTAGTGGTTTAAGCCCAGCTGGCAACTCAGAACCACGCAGCAGCTTGTCCGCTCCCCTCCTTCCTTCTTCACCCACCCTCTCCCTCTCCAGTTCCAGAGGGATGAGGAGGAGAATCAGAAGAATGTAACTCCCAGGGGTTGAGATAAGAGGAGTCCAGTAACTAAGGTATAATACAAACCACTACTGCTACTACCAATAATGATAATGATAAGGGAAATAATAAGGGAAGAGAAAATAACCACTCACCAACCGCCAAATAATACCCAACCCAACCCAAGCAGTGATCTAGCCCTTCCAAGTAACTGACCCAGTTTACATACTGGGTATGATGTGGTGTGGTATGGAATACCTCTTCGGCTAGTATGGTTCAGGTGTCCTGTCTCTGCTTCCTGCCGGCTTCTTGTGCCTCTCCTCACTAGCAGAGCACAAGACTGAAAAGTCCTTGCTCAGAGTAAGCATTAGTTAGCAACAACTAAAGCATTGTTGTGTTGTCAGCATTGTTCTTAGACTAAAGCTGAAAACACAGCACTGCACCAGATACTAAGAAGGAGGAAAATGACTGCTACTGCTGAACCCAGGACAAATACTGTCCCAGAAGTCTCAGTATCCTACCACAATCAAGGTATAGCCTATGGTATGCAACCTATACACCCCATTTCATGATGCAATTATATCACAGTCTTTATGTTATTATTCACACTGTGAAGTATATGTAAAAAAAAAAAAAAAAAAGAAAAAGAACAAAACCCTGTTCTGACATGCAATCACAGGACTCAGAAGAAACTCAGGACAGAATAGTGTGGACAGAATAATTTCCTCTACCAGCCCTGAGGAACCAAACCCTAAGCAGTATGTGTGATCCATTCTTCATCTTCTGTGCTCCAAGACTTAGTGCTTAACTCTGTGCTGAGCACTACTGATATGATAAGACAATATGACTGCTGTTTCAGTCTTGCCTTTATCACAAGTTTCCCTCTAAGTGAACTACTATGAAGGTTTCTTGGCTGTATAATGATTATCACTGCTAAAATAATCCAATTTCCTTCTGCTGTCATAGCTTTTCTACATGCAGCCAATCTGAAAGATCATTAATTGAAAGTGATAATTCTTACATAGCAGTTTCCTTCTTTCAAGATCTAAAAGGGAAAACAAGCATCTCCAAATGGATGTACTTACTACGTAAGCATCTGTGTGAGTGTAGCCTCTATGAATGTGAAATGCTATAGAATAGGTGATGCAGTAAAAGAAAGGAGATAAACAGAAGCAGAGAAGAATCAGCATGTGGTAAGGCCTGAAAAAAAGCAGTGCATACTTGAGTGTTAAATTCCTTGCATTAGTTTCCTTGCCACTAAATTTTCAACAGCAGATCTAATTTCAGATCTAATTCTGGCACTATATACTTGATTTTCTACTTATTTAGAGCAATGTTTTAGTGTAATTACACATGCTACAATATTAAAAAAAAGAAAAAAAGGAAAAAAAAACTCCACACCAAACCAACCAATACAAAACAAACAAAAAAACCCAACCCAAACAAACCAAAAAGAAACCC